>VZSF01004568.1:618605-820241 GCA_013398295.1 Chionis minor
CCCCCCCATAAAAAAAAAAAAAAAAAAAAAAAAAAAAAAAAAAAAAAGATAAGTCTGCCAGCTGAATTTCTCTCTGCCGTGAAGCTTCCCTCGCTGCTCCGGATTGTAAACACCGGGGTTCTTGTTATCTCCCTCCTGCTGGCAGTGCCATTAGAGAGGTTTTAAATAGTACCAGCGCGATGCTGGCTGCTGTCAAGATTCAGAATCCTGTTATGACTGTAAACTGTGAACCATGAAATATTGGAGCACAGAGGCTGAGAGAGTATTCTGCTTGATCTACCTTAGATCTGGCTTTCCTTTTGCTTTGCAGGAAAAAGGCTGGCTTTTCTTAGTTTAAAAAGAAAAAAAAAAAAATTAAAAAGGTGGAGGAAAACCCTGCACGTGCGTGATACAGAAGTGGATTAAATAAAGCCTCGAATAAATTTCCTTTCTTGTGTATTAGCTCATTTCTGACTGGTGTGCAAAGAAAACATAATTTTTGGAGCGTAGCAGTAAGCACTGCAATCTATTTTGTTAGTGTCCGAGAGCAGTACTCCTATAAAATGGTTATAAAATACACCTCACCCACCTTCCTGTTTGATCTTCTCAAAGGCAGTCCCTTCTTTCCCAGATGTTCTTGCTGCTGTGTTGTAGTTTGCCTATCTGTACCTGTAAGGAGATATTAATATAATTAAATTAATTAAATAATGCTTGGTGGGGGCTGTAGCTCTTATTTCTTCTGAGAAAATCCTCTGTTCTCTTTTAGGAAGGTCTGTGCAAAAGGCTTAGGTTTGTCCTACTAAATATTTTTATTTTTAAACTATGGCTTAGCTGGATAACTATACATCCCTAGTTGTGTGGTTTTTTTTTTTTTTTGACCACTTGAGCTTTTCTTGATAGCGCTGTGTATTTCACTACTCCTGCTTTTCTTGTGTTTTCAAATGCAGAGATCCAAGCAGTTGCTTCAGCCTCTGCTCTGCTGTCAAGTCTTCCTGCCAACCTGTCTGGCTGATGAAAATCTTCAGACCAGTTTAGTGTTTGTAAATAGGCTTGATGTAAGTCATGTCACAGTAAAAATAATGAAAACCCCTGTATTAAGTGCTGTGCTAGTCCTATGATCCTGATAAGATCGGTCCATCCCTACATCAATGTAATTTAGAGAAATAGCTGTGTTGTGAATGGAATTTAAACAAGAAGTCCCTACGGAAAAAGTGTAGTTAAATTAAAATGATGTTTAAATCAGAGTAGCGCGGAGAAGACATCGAATATAAATCAGCTACGTTAATGGAAAACAAAGCTAATTTGGGGAAGCATGGTGAGAGAAGGTTCTGCGTCGGTTTTCTTTGCAGCTATGCATTTGTAATATGTTGATGGATTTTTTCCTCCACGTGGACTTGATGTCAAGGTAAACAACATCACATCTTTTTAAATGTCGAAAGTCAGCAATTACTATAGTGCAAATGGAGGAAAAAAAACAAACCACCTCTAGACAAAGAATTGGGCATTAATAAACTGCAGAATCTTTAATTCTGTTATCTTTTTATTTCTTATTTTTATTATTTTTATTCAGATGCTCTTACCTCAGCAGAGAGGCGACACGAATCGTTTGGGTCGTGAAATAACCCTGTACTTTATCTTGAAGATAATGATTCCCCCCTCTGCCCCGATAAAAAAATAAGGGACACAGACTTGTCTTGGTTGTTCTGAAGCCAAGTGAGACGGAGGGACTATGAAAGACATGCAGAAAATATCTGCAGCAAGAGACAGTTTCCCTCACGTCTGCTGTGACAGACAGCTTGCAGCTGGTGGTTGTATACGTGCGTTATCGGCACATCATTAACGAAGGGGGATGTGACTAAGGACTCCTTTGATACTGCCTGCCACCCAGGCAGTTTCTGCTTGTCCCTGGTCATAGCTTCTAATTTTATCCGAGAGGATCGCTGTCACTGCACATCAGTTCCTGCCCCTGCTAGCTTCACAGACAGCGTCCTCTCCACCCGCTGGCTCAAATGGCTTGAGCTACGCAACATAAGTTTAACTGATAAAACTCGCCATTTACAGTTTTGGCTTGTTTCTTTTAAACACTATGTTCCAAGCGAGCAGTTGGAGCTCCAGCTTGTTCCTGATCAAGTCTTGTTTTGGAAGAGCGTAGAAATGCGGGGCTGCTGTCCCCGTTGTGCTGGAGACACAAAGCCTGAGGGACATGGGTTAGGGGTGGTTTTGGCATAGGTTTATGGCTGGACTTGATGATCTTGAAGGTCTCTTCCAACCTGAGTGATTCTATGATTCTATGAAAGGAGAGTGCTTGGGCACAGCTGGGGGGTCCCCGGGGTGCCACAGGAGGTCTCAGCTCGCCTTATGAGCCCTTATTATGCTGACTAGCAAAAAAAAAAAAAGTCATTAGGACTAGTCTTTAGACTTCATCTTGCAAGTTAATATGGGATCAACGCCTCCATCAACACTCACGATAGAAGCCATGACAGACTATGTTCTGAGGGAACGACGTGTTTTGTTCCTTGATTCCTTTCCCTGGATATTTCTTGCTCTGTGGCGTGAGTTATTGCATTTGCAATATCTTATTGACTGGGGGGGAGGAAGGGAAGGTATGATCACGGTATAGGTATAATGATAAATAAATTAGTCATCTACATGTGATCAATACCTAACTCTCCCGTGGTTGATGAGATATCTAAATGCTGAGTTGGAATTTTACACCTACTTTGTCTGCCATGGAAATGCTTCAAAAGGCAAACGAAGTGTAATTGCAGCTGCAGAGCTCTGAACTTGGAGACTGAATATACCATCTTGAGTCCTTTCGTACCAAGTGAGGGTTGGGGGTGTCTTTGTTTGCCAGTCAGGTGACTTACTGCTTCGTAAACCTGGCTCTAGGCTTGCGATGCTCAACACTCCAGGTTTAATAGTGCATCAAGCTAATATTTTGTACGGTGGCTGATCAGAAATGTAACTTCGCAGCTGGATATCAATATTCCAGTGAATAACAGTTTAAGACACTCCAGGAATCTTTTGGTCTCCTGTTGGCTCACAAGGTGCTTGTCTAGACTGCTTTAAAAGAAGCATTTTTTTAACTAATGATAAAAAGTCTTTGGTAGAAACTTTAGGTAGAAATAGTTGTTTTTTAAAAATTAAAATATTAAAAGCAAACAGCTGTGCAGGGACTCTCTTCAATGACCTTCAGGCCTGTTACTGCTTTATGTATCTTGATGCATTCACCACTTTTTTTATTGTCCTTGCTTCAGTTTCACTCGTTTCTGTTCTCTCATCTTCTCCTGGCTTCATATGGTCATCGGCACCTTCCTGTAGGCCAAACCTGCTCTGTTGGTGCCTGTCTCTAGCTGGTCAGAGGGGCCACTCCGAAGTACTGTTGAACGCCACCTTCCCAAGGACTCTAGTTCTACTTCTGCTCAAACCTCTATGTGCAGGAGGCTTTACTGTGAGCTTACATCTGAAAGACCGCGGAAAGTTTTGATGCTGTTGGAGGAGAAATTAAGGAAGAAATATTTGCCAAATGTACCTTTCTGTAAATTTAATCTGAAGCTCCTGCACGATGAGTAGCATAGTGCCTAAAGAAAAGACGACGTGATGTGGGACAAGGCGATAGAATGACCTGAACTACCAGTAGGAGGCTCTGATGGGTTTTGCTATTCCTCTTTCTGTACAGCATTTAAAATGAACACAATTTAAGGATCTGAATCTGCCCCTTCCGTTTGATTCTAAAAGTCTTAATTGCCAAGGAAAAGAGTGCGGGCTGAGGCTGGGAACCTGATGGCAGTGGGCAACTTCTGGAAGGACATTGGCAACTTGCAGTATCTGTCTCTTCATGTCTTTTTGGATACTTTCCCTGTGTGATGAAGAAGAGAGATGTGGCTGCAGATGATATTCATAATCATCAGCCTTTGGAGTTCTTCATGGCAGAGGTTAAAGTCTGGATGTTAGCAGCTTGCTGCCCTGAGAACAAATAGATCATGAGCGGGCTGGTCCTTCATTTCTGTTCAGGTGTTTGGTTTATTTGTGAAGAATTCATTTCTTGCTTCGAACTGCATCTGGGGAATCAGTCACAAATACCCAGCCTCTGGCAAAACTGGGAAGCTGGTCCTGTTCTGGGCAAGGAGAGGTATTTTTTGTACCAGTTTTTTGGTGTTTAAATGGAATCTAGTGACATCTTCCCTACTGCACCTTCTGGTGCCCTTCTGTCCCTAAATATATCATTTTTCTGGGGAAAGCATACTATATTGGGCTGGGCGTTCCTCGATGATGCGTATCCCATGGATATGCCCTTTTAGATAACCAAAAACATTGCCGTATGTTGCCATCGTAATATTTCAGTCTGTCAAATGGTTATGGATATCAGTACTGTTCGTTATTCATTCAGACTGTAAAAGTCAGTGCCGTAAGCGTGACCACGTGCTGTTGGACCTTCATTTATTCCTTTTTGGAGCCCTCCATAATTTTTTTGATGCTGATCTCAAATTCTTAGAGCCTTGTCAGTGTCCTCTATGTTTTCATACTGTCCTCAGTGTCCTTTATGTTTTCATACTTGCTTTACTATGCTTTTCAATGGATTCAATCCATGGACCTTTTTAATGTAAGAGAATGCTTTAGTTCGTTAAAGCTCTTAAGTCAAGAAATAATTGCAGAAGTGGTAAAACATAAAGCACCTTATGCATTCCAAGCTCCCAGAATGTTCTCTGCCGAGGCTGTGGTGTAACTGGGGCTTGAAAACCTACAAGGAGCTTTCTTTAAGGAGCAATCCCTGGAGTTCTGCCTTGCTGTGATGGGTACTCTCTCTAGAAGTGAGTGTTGAATAAGCTTTTCCTGATTGTTTTTATGCATAGTGGAATATATATTTGAAAAAAACATGTAGATTAACTCTCTCTAGAGCTGTCACGTAAACGTGCTGTCCCAAGAAAGCTCATGCAAGAAGCACAAGAAGTAGGAAACTAAATATAGGAGTGTGGGAGAATTGATGCTCATGTTTTATAGCCCTTACTGCAACTCTTCCTTTTTCATTTTTGGGAAGTCACCATGGTTTATAAACAGCGTGGTTTTTCATGTACTGGAGAACAGGGACCATATCTCGGCAGAAGTTGCCAGGAGCTGTTGTTGGGGATTAAGAGTTAGGCTTTAAACTCCTTTCTGACTGCAAAGATATCTGCTACTGGTGTGGACGCTGTTTGAGCCTGCATATTCCTCAATCCAAACTTTCCCAAAGTAATCCAGCAGGGTTTTCACTTTATCCCCACAATGGGTGCTGCAGGACCACTCAGGAGCAGAATTTAGGGAGAAATAAAATGTATTAAATTTACTAAGTGCGCTTCAGTTTAGACTTTATTTAATCACAGTTGCTTCTGCCTTTTTCTCCTTTTTAATTTCTTAAAGTTTGGAGGAGAAAAGTTCGAGTAGTCACGAATATGACTCAAGCATTAAAATGTTCCAAGGCTTTTAAACTTAGGTTTGTTGAATTTGGTAGTTTTGAGGCTGGATCAAATACTCTTTTCCTCCAACTATGACAGTAAGCAAGAGAACCTTCCTTATTTTGCTCTGTTCTAGTTTAAGGGAGATTTAAATTTTCTCTTGTAGTTACAAGAGCTTATAGACAGGGATTTTAAAGGAAAAGCCAAATACTTCTTTAAACAAAACGGAGATTTGGGGAGAAACTGGGTGGGCTGAATTTCGTAAAACTCATTCTCAGGTGACTGTAATACAGGCGCAATTGAATACTATCCCGATGTTAATTTGAACCTTTTTCTTCTGGATTATTTATATTTTGGGGGGGCAAAATTCCTGGTTTAGGAGCAAGGTGGGTCTGGTATGGCAGTAGAGAGAGTTATGCTGGAGGAGAGCAGTGTCAGAGAGGATGCAGGCAGCTAATGTAACTCATGCCAATCTGGATTCCCAGGGGGTAAATCCTCAGCTGGTGCAAATTATCATAGCTTCATTAACACATGTGAGTGATGTCAGGCTGTACCCGGCTGACGATCCAGCCCTGTGGCTGTAAAACCTTCGGTGGACGCTATGGCTGGGTCTGTAACATATTAAATAGGGGAGATTCCAACTTGGCGTGATTGCGCCGTCGCAGAAGGGCACTCCAAGGATTTTTGCGAGCAGGGCGTTAAGGCAGAGCCGAAAGGATGCTGCATCCTTGTGGGTCCCTTCCAACCTGAGATATTTGATGATTCTCTGAGTTTTCTGACGCTGTAGCCTGGCTGGTGCACTTCTGCTCTTCCCTGTTGCAGCGCTGGACCTTTTGAAGATGTGCGTAATGTTACAGTGCTTCCTGAGGCTTAAATTTCAGGCTGAAGGCTATAGGAATTGAGTTGCTATGTATGCCCTCCAGCACCTTTTTAATTGCTCTTGTAGTAAACTGCTAATGGCTTTGACTCGCACCTCAAAAATTCAAACTGGGGCTGTGGGGTGGCTTCAGCCATCCCAAATGGGACATCCCTTCCGCGGTCTTGCTACATGCCGGTAGGTGCTGCTGAAGGAGAGAAGCAGGCTGAGATCTAATCTGGCTGGAGCTGAAACGCTTTTGATGAACCATTTCCCTAGAGATGACAAGCTAATGGTTTGTCCACAAAGCCATGCAGCTTTTCCCATTTCTCTGGGAAAATGAATAGAGCTGGAACAGAATCATATGCTGCATTGTGATAGCGTAATGCTCTTACAGAGCCGGGTGTTATTACCCAGGCTGCTTTAGTGGACAAATTAGACATGCAGAATTTCCAGATTTTACCTTATTCAGCTTTTAATTAACTCAGTGTAATAAGCTGTAAGCACATTAATATCAACAAAATACTTTGTACTGTATCTGTTAATATTCAGATGATAAAGCCAGGAGTATTGTTTTCATACAAAGACCGGTGAAGCTAGAAATAACGGGGATCTTTTTTAGGGACTTGGAACATGCTTTTGAAATAATCCTGCATTTTCAACGGTAGATTGTAAATAATAGCTGTGCAGCGGAAGGTGCTTGTATGGGATTTTCAATACCGCATGCATTTTTTTTTAAGTTTATATTTTAAAAATTGATAGATTCATTTGCATTCACTAGCTTGGACAGATGGTGCGATCCGCAACAAAATACTCAACAGCATACTAAAAAGGATCATTTCGGCACCTGTCCCCTGCAAGCAGCTCTCACCCCCAAAAATGAGGGGAAAGCTTTCAGAGTCCAGCATCCTCACACAAGCCTTTCCCAGGTAAAAACACCACCTGGGCGCTCGCAGGTGGATTTTCGCGGGGGCTCTGTGCAAGCTGGAGTTCAGGCTGCGGCCGCCCACCCCGGTCTCTGCCCTCCGCCGTCACGTTTGCAATGGCACGATGCATCCCTAGTGGGAAAGGTTGGAAAATACCAGCTGAAAAAGAGCCTGCTCCTGCATTAGGGAATAGGGAGTTCCTCACCTGCCACCAGGATTGCTTGCAGATGTGGTTACCCCTGTAGCTGGAGATGCTCCGCTGCGGAGAAATGAGTATCTCAGGGGGATCGGGGCTTCCTAAACTGCGTCCAGGCACTGTGCACAAATACGGGTATCCCGAAAGGAATGTGGCCATCCTTTGATTAGCTATTTTGGCTTTGTGTACAAAACTAATTTTGTGGAATGTTATAGAAGTCCAGCTAACTTTTTCTATTAAAAAAACCCAAACCCACCCCACCTTTATCTTATGACTAAAAGATGAGCAAAATATATTTGTTGTTATTACATTTTCCACCATCTGTTTACTCTGGCATGGTTCAGTGGGTTTTAACACCTGGAGACCTTGGAATAACTGTAAATTTGGAACGGGTCTCAGTAAACCTCCGTTCTGTCTCGTTCACATTGTGTCTTCATCTTACGTGGACACCAGGAAAAGCCTGATCATCAGATGATTTTTTTGAAGAAAATTCTTTGGAGAGGACAATTATTTTAGTAATAATTGGAACTTATTTTAGTAGAAATACCACTGGAATTCTACTAAAGAGGACATCTGTGGTTGCAAATTAGGAAAAAAAATGTTTCAGATAGTGCCAATTGAGCAAAGCTGCAATATGTTCTGAAAGTCAAGCTGTGTTTTCTCATTTTTTGCAAATCATAACCAGTAATAAAAGTCTTAGAGGTTAAATTAGGTTCTCTGTTTCACTTCTGAAACCTCGATTGCTTTTCTATTGTCAGCAGCAGCACCACCGGTGCAAACCAACCTACAGAAAATAAGATTTCAGCAAGATTCGGTGCAGGGGTAGTTACAGAATCCCTTGGAAAAGTCCCAGCTGGTACAGCAGCATTTCTTAAGAGTAATTTTATTCCCTCAGAAATGCTTCTCAGTACGTTGCAAACAGCAAAGACGGGACCTTTAAAGTCTCAAAGTGTTGTCTTGAAGAAATGAGTTGTTATTTTTACGGGGTAAATCAGCCCTGGAAAACTACATGCTCACACAAAAGTCTTTGCTTTGTGAGGAGCAGCGGGTTAATCCCGAAATACTTATTTTGTGCCACTCTTTGGGGGGGAATTGACAGCTGTTGCTCATCTTCCAGTTCAGCCTGGCATTTACTCTACCAGATGAGGGACATCACACCATACATCCTCAAGTTTTCCATGGTGCCAGATCCGTATGCAGTGAGGGTTACTTAGGTGAGCTGCCCAATTCGGCTGGAGCAGCCCATGGCGGGGGTGTTTGGATGGAGAGATGATGGCCAGGTTGCCACCACTGGGGCTTGGCTGGTCTTTACTTGGACTACAGGGTTTTAAAAAAAGTGGCAAGTTTTGTGTTTGGTGTGGTTTTTTTTATTTTTTTTTCCCAAATAAGCAACACTAACCAAAGATGAAAGCGGCTGCTACACAGATCCTGGGGACCTTTCAGGTTGTAAAATTAACGAGATCGTTAAATGGGGTTGTTGTCATCAAAGTTCTGTAGTTACTCGAACCAGGATTTCTTAATGGTGGGTTGAGAGCAGAAATGTTTTATTTCATTAGAAAGGAAATGCCTTAGTGCAGGAATAAATACTGAATAGCATTATAACAGTAGTTACTAACCATCAATTTAGCTTGCCTGAATAACTGCTAATGGGGGACATAACTGCTGCAGTTTCGAGCAGAAATATTGAGGGTTGGGAAACAATTGTTCCACAGATGTACTGTTCTGTAATAAAACGAAGCGGTTAGGTTTAGGATGGAAATCTGGAGAAATAGATTACTTAATTTTTTGTGGGAATACGTGTGCATCTGCTGAGGAAGAAGCTGCCTGTGAAATTGAGCAGTGATTGTATTTGACAAGTAGTTGTGCGTGTACACTGTATGACATCTAATGGCTTTTTTGAATGTTATCATTTTGGCGTCTTAATTCTGGTCCTGAAATTGATTTTGTTTGTAGCATGGGAGCATCATAGGTTTGAGGACTTAATGGGATTGTGCTCTAACGAGGAGATGATAATTTTTGCTGTTCTGTAGGCTTGTGCGCTATCTGCCGTGATTTCTCCAATTGGAAGTTGGAGATTCAGCCACTGCGTTGATTCACAGGTTCCTGTTTGTATGCTTTAATGAAGTGCTTTGGCAACCGAAACACTTAATTTGGTGCTAGGTACTAATTTATTAGGCAGATGCCATCAGCTTGCTGTGTGTGTGGCTATAAAAATTAATCTTGCCCTTGCTGTGCAAAGACTAAAATCTCCAGAATTGTCCCAGGATATTCGATGCTTTGTGGCTGCTATGGGACTTGTCGATGCTTCCTGAATATGGAGGACCAAAAGCCAGTCTTGATCACAGTTGTCTAGATTCAGTTTAAAAAAAAAAAAAAACCAAAACACTTTTGTAATTATTCTAAATCTTTATGGAGAGAAGTCAGATCTCAATATCTTTCAAATACCAGTGGAAAAACTCATTTTGGGAGAGGCATTGGCTCATCTTTCTTGCTGTGAGATGCCAGTGTTGGCAGCGAAGGGCTGATGAGAGGGTCCCGCTACCACCCTACTGCAGGTTGCTTAATGCTCGTCGCCTGGCCGCCCTTGAGCCTGTTAAATATGGCTTCAATTTTTTCGTTTGTGACATGGTGTTCATAAACTGTTGCAACGTTAATAGAGGCTCTCCTTTCTCTGTTTCTTTTTTTTTTTTTTTAAATAAAAATGGCTGGTTCTGTACATGAGACTGGTAGAGAGTCTCCACTGGCAGGCTGTGGTACGTAGGGACCACTGTGAAGCTCGTGTACTTATGGATGTGTTTATAGGGTTCCTATACTTTGTCAAATTGCCTTTTATGTAGGAAAAATACATCTTTTTGACGTATTCTCACGTTAAAGCATCATTACAATAAGTTACAGAGCATGAAGTGACACAGTTTTTGCTGAGTTCTGAGTCTTCAGCTTCTGTTTGGCTGAACCAGTTTCTGCAAACAGGCGTTACCCTCGTGTCTGATGCCGAGCGCAGCTCTTCAGGCTCCTAGACTGGGACCAAAGCTCAGACTAGAAATTTCACCTAAAAATAAACTATTCTAGAAACATCATGTAACATCAAATTAAAGATGAGAGCTATACTAATGATATTCCATAAAGATGAAAAATGGACATTGGTCTTCCTCTTTAAACTACACTGTATTAAGCATTTGGATCATTCAGTTCATTAATCCTCTGGTCAATGAATCCTTTGATTCATCCCTCAATTGCTGAGTTCAGTTGAGTTGACTAAGCAATAAATGAAAATACCTAATTGTTCCTTTTCAGTTCTTACTGTTTTCAGTTTGACGTAAGAAACTAGAGAACTCGACACCTGTCCCAAAGTGGTTTTTCAGTGTCAGGGTTTGGGCAGCGGATGCAGGTTCCGGCTATCTGGCTGCATTTCTTACTTCTGTCGCAGACTTCGTGGGTGCCTGGGAAGTGCTTTATCCTCCTGCGCGTTGATTCCCAGTGAGCAAACTCCACACTGTAACGCTGACTTTCCTGGGCTTCTCTGCATTGCGACGTATTGTGAGATGTTTGCCCGGGGTATATTTTGTCACTGTTGGATTATCGGGGCCTGATCCCTCCTGGCCCCAGTCTGGAGACCCATTTTGCCCCTGGTCTTCAGTATAGCTGGTAGTAGGAATCAAATATGAACAAGAAACAACAGCAATGTTTGCCTGCTTTAGTACTGTCTAGGGTGCTTGAGCATCGGCTATTCCTGCTGCTTACACGTTGTATCCTTGGGGGGAAGTACATTGCTTTTCTTATTTATTTTTTTCCTCAAAAGGTGCTTTTTTCACTGTTGCTTTTGCCTGTTTGATGACGCTGATAGAGTCTTTCTTTGCCGTTTGACGTAGTTCTGGCTCAGGATGCAACCCAGCCTATTGAGTATTGCTTTTTCAGAGCATCTTCTTGCTAATAAAGACTTGATAATCGTTTGGTGGTAAGTTCCCAGATGAACATATTGAGCAGCCCTTAATTTGAAAGCCCGTCTAGGTCATTTGCTGCTGACAGCCACATTATTTTTGGGGGCGGGGGGAAGGCTTTTGATAGTCACAGCTGCAGCTCCTGAGAAACATAGTGGACTGAAGGTTTTAGTGTTTCCTCGTGTCGCCCAAGAGAAATACTTTCAGATTGGTACAGCAAGCCATAGAAGAACCTCCCTGCTAGGGAAGCGGAGGCTTAAAATTGAGTTTAGTCTAATATAACAACTTCTCAGCTTTTGAAACAGTGCGTCTACACCTGGCAAGATAAAGTTATGGAACACAGCTTTGTTCTTTAGTAGATGCTTTATATATTCCTCAGTGGGCTGGCGGGTATCGGGTGTGTTGATCTCCTGCTGGTTGCCATCGTGGCTCGGCTCAGCCCTCCCTGCTCCCACGTCGGTGACAAGGCTACTGCTGAGCCATAATTTCATTCACTCTGCCTGATTGGGACTGAGGCGACACCAGCTTATTACTGTAGTGTATTATTAGGGCAATAATAACCTGGTGGTTGTGCCATCAGACATTGTGGGATTAGTATGTTATGCGAAGAGGGACTATCACGTTAACATAATATTACAAAGTCGCGGTTAGGCTTACAATTTTCTCTCCTGAAGGGAAGGAGGCAGCAGTCCTATAGCCTGGAAGTGTGTGAAAGCCTGTAACTCCCACCCAAGTACACGAAGATTAATTATGCTGTCCTGTTAACAATTTGGAAATAAGAATCCTGTATGCATTGACTAAACAACATGTCAAAGATGGGACTGGCTTCTTGCCTTTTCCCTGCTGGAATTCGCTGAGATAACTCTGCTCTGCTCCCTGGTTTCTGTGTTAAATTTCTCCTCCTCCGCAAGCGCTCAGCAAGGTAGGTCTGTCGTGTCTGTTGGCTTTATTCCTGCCTTCTCTACAAAATCATTGTGAGAAGTAAGAGATGCTCAGTGCCCTGTAAAGCAGCATGTCAGGGTCAAAAATCAATGTTAATAAATTATCAATTGATTTAACAGATCTACCAGTCAGGCAAATTGGGATCTTTAACTTCTAATTAGTGACCTTGGTCTGAAAGAGAACATTTAGGTTAAAATAAAACAAAACATTTGTGTCTCAACCCAGATGGAGGCTGTGCTTTTCCTTGCTTAAGGTAAGCAGGGTTTGTTTCCGTCCTGGTTCAGCGATACAGAAAATGGATATGTTGGGCTAAAATGCCTCTAAAGGAGCTGGGATGAACGCGGTATTAGACCTGCCGGTAGCAGCATTACAGCAGTGATTCAAGATCGCTTCAGATTATTAAGTAATATATGGAACAAGCATCAAGAAAAAGGAGATGAATGCCTGTAGGAATATCCTGACAGTGATTTATTAGACCTTCAAGTCTAGTGGACCGCTAATAATCTCCCGTGGGGTGGTGGACTGACCCCTCCCTTTAGAACATTTACAGGTGGGTCAGCAAACGTGCTGGAGACCTCATGTCCCTTGTGTCTGCTTGCCACCATTCCTTAGCTCTAAGTATCGTCTTGGTGCCAAATGAGGTGATAATGATAAATATTTTAACTTAATTTTTCATAAATGTTGTCATCGGCCTGAACGTAGCCCTGCAGATGGCACGGGTGATATAACTACAGCGCTTCATTTGTTTCTTGGAGAAATCAAAAGGATGCTTAAAACATGTGGTCTGAAGCTTGCAGGAAAAATGAAGCATAAATTGAGTAATTGTAACGTCTAAACAGTGTGTTCACTTTAATTCTCGCTGGCATTCTATTTAAGACTTTAAAAAGTACAGCTGAAAATGGTGATTTATATTGAAGTCTACAAAGATGGCAAGACTTCCTGGTTTGGATTGTAATAATGCTTCTAAATTGTAACTACAGCAAGGGCTTTTGGTTTGTGTAAATATTTACTTTTTTTAAGAAAAATACCTAAAATGTGAAAGGTATTTTCACTGTGGTCCGTATCATCGGTATCACAGTCCGTGTAAGCATTCGGGTATCTTCTGCTGTTATTTGGCCATAGTAGTTAAGTCTTTGAGGACTGAACCTTTCAAGATCTTGGTGTTTGTGGAATGCAGCATTTGGATTGTTAGAGGAAAAATTTAGAAATATGCTCTAGTCTTGAAGAAACCACAATTTATTCTCCAGATCCCCCACTCTTCGTGATACCAGTAGGGCCCGTCTGTAGTTTGACACGCTAGTAACCAGTATTACTCTTCCTTCCATAGAGAATGGCTTGGGAATCTAAAAGCACCTCTTTAAAAAACAACAGAACCCCTTCTAAACCTCCCTCAGCGTGTATTACAAAGCAAGGAGCGAAGGGGCGATGGACTTATAAATGAATATTCAAAGTTGGGCCGAAGTCTTGTGAATTCAAGTCACTGCTGTGGTACTGTAGAGATGTTTTTAGCAAGCCTCGGGCTGTCCGTGGATTTAGAAAAGCTGGAGTGTCTCTAGACTGGTGTGTTAGCCGTACGAGCTAGTCTGCATCTGGGTAGCACTGCCCATTGTTGGGAGGTTTTGGGAGACGAGTGAGACCTTATAGCAGCCCTCAGACCGTAAAGGTGGCCTATGGGAGAGCTGGGAAGGGACTCTTCACCAGAGAGCGTAGCAACAGGACGACGGGTAACGGTTTTAAACTGCAAGAGGGGAGATTTAGATTAGATATTAAGAAGAAATTCTTTCCTCTGAAGGTGGTGAGCCCCTGGCCCAGGTTGCCCAGAGAAGCTGTGGCTGCCCCATTCCTAGAGGTGTTCAAGACCAGGTTAGACAGGGCTTGGAGCAACCTGGTCTAGTGGGAGATGTCCCTGCCCAGGGCGGAAGAGTTGGAACGGGGTGATCTTTAAGGTCCCTTCCAACCTATGCCATTATATAGTTCTGTTATTATGGTATGAGAGACCTCTGACACGACCAGCCCTGAGGAGATGATCTCAACAGGCTGAAAGGCTTCATCTTCAGGTCCATTTCAGACGGCAGGGTTGACCTCGTCTCGTCAGCCTCGTCTCAGTAAGCTCTGTTTGTCTAGCTCGGATGCAGCCATGGGTGTCGCAGCCACAAAACGTTGGGTGGTTTTGGTTTTTTCCCAGAAGGAGGTTTGTGGTTTGAGGCTTTAGTTGTTGGAAAAAAGAGTGAAAATCAACCTTTAATAAATGCTCAGTCTTGGAATATAATACGGTTTTTCTTGCACTGCTTCTTCTCATATCAAGGACCTTCTAGGAGTGAGTATAAAGCTTGATTCCACCTGATGTAGCTGTTTCTTCTTTTGTTGAAGAGCAGTAAGACAGTGCTTTTCTAGTGTGTGTTCCTGGGGTTTGGGTTTGGTTTTTTTCCCCCTGCAACTGTGTATTGGAATTAGTGAGAATTTTCCTATCTAGCCCTTATTTTCCCAAATGGCCCGTTTGAACCTACTTTCATTGGACTCTAAAGTAGTAGTATTGATGCATCAAAGTCCTCTGTAGCTACTAATAAGGAAAATGTCATTATTTTCAGTAACAGGGTGTTTTATAGGTGCTTTTGCTGACTGCTAACAATTTCTATAAACTAGATTATAGATGGTTATTGCATTTGATAGACAACTCAGTTTTCAGTAGTTTAAAAAAAACCCCAACAAATCTGAACATGAAAGACTTATTCTGTTTTCCTTCATAAAATGTTGTGGCTTAATTCCGAGGTAGATACTTGCAGCGTTGCAAAGTAAGTTGTATTTATTGCTAATTTAGCCCATCCAGGAAACCGACGTCAGGCGCAGGGGCCGATTCCGGTTATCTTGATTTTAGTGTCACCGTTGGGTATGTGGTTACTTCTGTGGCTAAATAGAACCCATCAGAAAAGAAAAACGTCCGCGTTGTTTTCTGATGGCCACGTCTGGGCCAACCGCAAAAGCTGTGCTTTTTTGTTGCTGTAATGAGTTGGAGGTGAGTTCTTGAAACATATAATTTTTTTTTTTAGTGGGAGAAATGCAAAAAATAAGTAATCTGTTGTGTGCAGAACAGTATGGCCCGACTACCCATGGGCTCGCCGAGAGCTGGGGAGGAACCTGGACCTGCCGAAGTTCTCCATTACCTCTAGCAGAGTGACAGCCTCTAACCTTTAATTCCCCCCGTCTCCTGTAAAGTGATTTTACTCTCTTCCTGCTGGCAATGTAGATTATCTTTTTATTATTTTTTAGCTGAATATGTCTAGCAAAACATGATGGTTGGGTAAGATGCAATTTTGCTTTAATTATGATTAAATTACTTTATGAATTAACCGAAGGATCTCATGGGACTGGAATCTTTTGACACATGAGAAAATTGCCTTTCTTTAACAAGCTGCTTCAAGCATGCAAGGTAATATTAGCATTTTTCAGTTATAGCTTCAGGGGATTAAATAATAAGGGGAAGTATTGTACCTACAATTATACGGTATGCATGTGTGTGTAAAAGTCTTAAAACCAAGTAGACACCGAAGAAATCAGTCGAACTGCTGAACCTGTGACATTTTGCAGCGCGAGTGTGAGTAGGGTTTTTTTCCTTTGAGATGGCTTCTTAAGATGGATTTTTAAGAAAATCTGTAGGTATCTGAAGAATTCTATTTCATAGACTGGCAAAGGTTGGTTGTCATTTGAATACATTGCAGGGGGGAGGAGGGAGCATCCTAAACTCGATACACCTGTTTTCCCTGAAGAATAATGACCTGAATGCAGCATTAAAGGGAGTGAATGGTGATTTTTGTACGTGTTACCTTGGGTTTTTTTACTTTTTTTGTTACCTGGTTTTTCTTTACTTTTTTGTTACCTTGTGGAGGTGGCAATTGTGCTGAAGTCAGTAATTTGATGTTAAAAAATGCATTGCGTGATTAAGCTTCTCATGAAGTCCATGTAATAGTACATGCTATTCATACAGGTCTATAAATAACATATATGGTGCATGGGATGTAGTCTGCAAATGATGCTGTTCTGTTTTAATGCCTCTAAATGCATGCTTAAAGTCAAGCATTTCTTTAGATATGCTGTATCCAAGTCGAACTCGTTCAAGACTGTAGAAATCGAAGGTGTCAATTTAAAAAAAAAATAAGTGGGGGCAAGAAATAGTCCAGCAGCTTGTGTCAAATTGAGAAGGGATGGGACAAGTTAAGTTGTATGACCTTTGCATATGTTGTATTTAATATGGGCTTGCACCTGCGCGACCCCCTTTGGTTTCGGAGGGTCGCCACTGCCTTGTGGTATCAAATCCAATGAAGTGGAAAATTGACAATAAGGGGTTTAAGCTATTGTTGTCGTTGCCCCAGCTGCTTGGTTGTTGTTTGGATGGCAGGATTCATTCATGTTCTACACAAATCCATAAGGTAACAGTAATTAGTGGGACCCATAGAAGCTGGGGGGATTATACGAGGATATGAAACCGTATAACAAACAGAAATTGCCGAAGCGTTGCAGCAGTCCTGTTCTAAAAGAAAGGTACGTGCATAATACGTACTTCATAGATTAATAAATGTGCACTAGAAAAGGCAAACAATTTGATTTTAAAACCAGTCAATGATAGAAACCCAACACCTCCATCTCTAGTTTTCTTTGAAGGACCAGACAAAACTGTCCCTCTGCAATAACAACCAAAAGTAATGTTTGTGCAAATGCTTTCAGCAGGGCAGAAAATTTTTTCACTGTGTTTTTTCACATCTTACTTGAAGATTAAATGCATACCAGCCACTATGACTATTGTACCATAATATACCTAGCCTTTCTTCATTCTCACTCCAGAGACTTGAATGAGGTTGATAATTTTAAACCTAAACCTGTCCTGTGCTGCCAGAATAATGCAGTAGGTAGTGCTCACAAGATAAACAGCACAAATTGCAACTGTACACAGGCAAGATCAGTTTGGTGTTGATAGTCTTTTGATTGCACGTGGCTGAACTTTATCAGAAAATGGGAGAAATTGTTCAGAAGGCAGGCACGTTGTCTGATTATTTTTTAATTATTACTGTAACCAGAGAGATTGCTGAGAGAATTTGTATGAAGGAGGAACAAAGCCCTGTACTATGGTTATGATCTAAAACAATTGTTTCACTTTCTTGCTCAGTTCCTTCCTTTATACTTTTGAATTGCCTTCCATTTGTTGGTTGCCACCAAAAATCTGCTTGATGCGGAAGGGAGCTTGATGCAACGTACAGATTCATCGCCGCTCTCCAGAAGTTTGCAATCAGCAAAGTAAATCATTTGTTACCTTGGATAAATATTAGCTCTGACAAATTAAAAATGCATTGTTCTGGTGTGCGTTCCACTCCATCTCACAAAATGCTAATTGTTGTTGCTATTATCGCTCTTGCTTGTAGCAAGGCATCTGTTTCTTGTCTAATTGCTAGCATTCAAATCCCAGTCAGTTTAAAATAACTTCTCAGGACTTTAGTGTATGCAAAACATCACAGGCATTCTCGATTCATACCTTTGGGGTTTTCTTATTTGATGCAATTGCACTTATTAAAAAAAAAAAAAGCCAGTGGTTGGTTTGAGCTTTGTTGTGAGTTGTGCTGTAATCCAAGGCGGTTCTCCACAGGAGCAAGAAACACAAGGAGGTGGCTGAGCTGCCTTTCGCCATCAGCGATCATTCAACCTCAGAGCCTGGCTGTAGATTACGGAGCCCAGAATCCACCGCTGCCTCTTGCGTAGTCACTTGAAGCTGAAAAGGTGTTAAATGACTTTGTACGCTCTGACATGGCCTTGCGTGAGTTATGAGTGACGAACTATTTTTCTTTTTTCCTCTTTGACAGTTAATCTTTGTTATTTCTTCAAGCTGGAATAATCATGTTCTGTCATACTTGTCCCCTGCAGCCGGTCCTGCTGTTTTGCTTCTCCATGTCCCTTGGCTGTTGTTTTAAAAATCCTCTTTAGGGTTTCAAGGCTCTGTACAACCAGTCGGGAGCTGTATCTTTTCTCAGTCCGCCTCGAAGAGCACATTCTCTCGCCTACTGAGAGTATAATGATGATACCAACAAAAAGGCACCAATTTTCATGGATTCTCTGGAATCTGTGTGGAGATTTTTAAACTTCCATTACTGCTGTCATCTTTTCCCCTCATCTCGCCCATCAATAAAACAAGAAAATGCAAAATATAAATGCTAAAAAAAATAATCTGTGTTAGAAGAGAAGGAAAACTTTTCGAATACCCAGATGAAAAAGACGGGGGAGCTGCTGGGGAGGGGGGAAGGATGGGACAAGCCTGTCTGGACTGAAGGGATGGTTTCTTTATTTTTTGGTGGTTCTTTAATTAGAAATTTTTCTGTGTTACTGTACCAGCTGTAGTGAAACTGCTCGTCAGCCCTGTCTCCAGGGGATGGAAGATAATGTGTAGAGATGGTTCCTAGGCAGCTTTTGGAGGACATCCTGTGGTCGCTGCCATTCTGCCTGGAATCTGCAAGTTGACTGGCCGGGAACCCTGCGGGCTGCCTGTTACCAGCAGTGGTCCTGATGGTCTGACTTAATTTTCATGCCTGCAGTGGGTTCCTCTTCACATTTCCCTGCTTTTGCATGAATACAAGGCCAGCTATAATCCCTTATAGTCGTGTGTTTATTCATTAAGTACTACAAATTAGTTCTGGTCTAGCTCTGGCTAGTTCCTTGGAAAGGCAGGCATGGCCGCGTGGTCTCATTTAAAAGAAAAATGCTTCCAAAAACACCACTTTGAGTGCAGGTTCTCTGAATTATGGACTCCCCTGAGGGATATGTGCTCTTGTGCAGCAGAACAGTTTTTGGGTTGGTAGGTTGCTGCAGTGATTCCTTGTGCAGTTTCCTACAGTAATTGCTTAAGCTGTTTGTTATGATGGCTTTAGGATGAATTGAATCTTGGAATCTTGGAATCGGTAGAGTTGGAAGGGACCTTAAAGCTCATCTAGTTCCACCCCCCTGCCCTGGGCAGGGACACCTCCCACTAGACCAGGTTGCTCCAAGCCCCGTCCAACCTGGCCTTGAACCTCCAGGGATGGGGCAGCCACAGCTTCTCTGGACAACCTGAGCCAGGGGCTCACCACGTTCAGAGTGAAAAATGTCTTCCTGAGATCTATTCTAAATCTCCCCTCTTCCAGTTTGAAGCCATTGCCATTCTTGGAAGTGCACTAATAACTCCTCTGTGACCTTATGGGAAAACTTTTAGATGTATAAAAACTTAAACTGAAAATATGACCGTCTTAAAGTGTGCGCGTTTGTTTTTGTTAATGACGTGTTGTGAGAGATGACAGAACAGCAGTGGATCGCCAGGCTTTGAGAGCAGGATTCCTGCAGTAGCTGGATCTTCAGTGCCGGTGAGAGCCTGTCAGTGTCAGCAAACACTTGATGTACATCATGACCTGGGGGGAGTTTTCTTCCACAGGTGAAAAGTAATGTGTTCTCTGTAAACATGTATTCCTTGTCTGCTGTAATAAAGCTGCTCACCTGGGTGCTGGGAAGAAATGAAGATTGTAAGTGGTAATGACGACTCTGAGAGCGCTCACCCACCTCGCTCAGTTCTGCTCAGCCCATAATAATACTGTGATTCAGGCTAGAACAGAACCTTTAGCTATTACAAAACCTTTCTCCTCCCTGAACCGTCCTTTGTTCATGTTTTTGTGCTACTGTTGTCTTAATTGGAACTGTTAACACGAAGCATTTAATTAAGTAGCTGGTAGGAGTTTTACAGTTGGTGGGAAAAGGGAATATAAGAATTCACTTCCAGTTCATGGCGGTAACTTCTGAGCCTCTCTGGAGTTTATGCAGGAAATCTGAAACAGCTCTTGGAGCCTTCATGTACACCATCCAACACCACGCGGGGTCAGTCTACTGGGGGTCTCTGCAACTGTCATGACCTCTAGTAATGGCCAACATAAACCTACAATAGATTTTGTTCCTCCCTTCCCTCATTCCCGCTTTGAGCAGTAGCGATCCCGCGTGCCAGCGGAGAAGTCGTAAGAACTTGATAGGCACGTTCCTGGATTAATATTTGATGCAAATGGAAGCGGCGATTTAGTTCGTAACAGGAGGAGTAATTGCTTTTGGCCTGAATAAAAGGGGGACAGTTCTCTCCTCAACTGCACGCTGTATGATGGTAGATTGTTGAAGAGTTTCAACATTTGGCGTCTCCCCTAGTGGCAGCTAAGAAATAGAAATGAAATGTGCTGTGTGTTAGCTTTCTGACTATGAAACAGAAGGTGGCTTTTCTGTTGGCAGTCAGGCATTTAGCCGGTGATAGCTGTAAATACTCTTATTCGGAGTTAGCTCGATTCCGCAGCTGAGCTTCATTGGATTTAGAGCAGGTCAAAGGTGGTAAATCACTTCTGCAGCAATTATTTTCATGGCTGTTAAGTGCACAGGCAGGCTGCTAAATCGATGTATGGAGTGACACCTTGCCAGGAAGCACTAAGAACTTTTCTCTAGCAAATGTGTGTTTCCAGTGCTACGGCGATTGGCTTCCTTAGTAAAGAGCTGCTTGAAATTGGGGCCGGCCAACTCTCCGTTGCCAGATTGATGTTACTTAATTTCTTCTTCCATCAGTTTCTTATGCTTCTGGAAGGAACCGTGAAATTTCATATAGACTCTAAACTGGATAAACTTTTACTGCCTTCAATTTATAGGAATTTATGGCAATGCTTAAACAGCTTGTTGTTTGTATTGTGCTGAAATTGGACCATGTTCTATGAGATGCAGCTTTGAAGTTGCATAAGGGATTTCTGGAATTTCTGCATGAAAAAACCATAAGCGCTGCTCAGGAGACATCAGAAACCTGGAAAATGTGTCCTGGTACCTTTTGTATGGATATTAATGAGAGCATTTTTATGGTAATTCCATGGAGGGGGGGAGTGTCAATGATGAAAAAGGGCTTGAAATGTGGCATAATGTATAAAACTGTCTGCAAGAGAACTGACCTACATCAGAGCAGTGTTTGGCGTACAGTTGTAACTTGGATGTTGTATCCCAAGACACTTTCTAGTGCTTGACAAATTAACAGATGGTTTAGTGACACTGGTGTCTTGTTTTCTGGTGGTCAGACAAAGACTGTCGAGAGCTTCTGTCCCAGCACCTGATAATTTGTGTGTTTCCTCTTGAGACTGAGTCCAAACCTTCCGACAAACCACAGCTTGCATTGTCAAACTAGTCACCGTCGCTGCCAAGTCATGACTCATGTGCTATTTTACCTGTGCCTAAAGGAGCTCTTCCCTCCTCGAGTTAATCATCAAATTAGATTAATTATGCTGATTAGACACCGACCCTGACTTGTGTAACTCATCACTTCCATCATAGCCATCCAGAATGGGATGATTAAACCCTTTCCCAACTCAGCTGGAACAAGTTGTAGTAGTGACTGGTGCTGCAAGATCTCACTGTAGAACGGCAAACTCTCGGTGTAGAAAAATAATATGACTAAGCCCCATGTATTTCTTTTCCAAATTGTGTCTCTCCTATCACCACTTTTCTCTGTTAAACCAGTTTAATCACTTTCCTTCTACCTGGTTGTCCTCATGGTGGTTGGTCCTGGTTAGGTTTTGGTGTTTCTGGCCCTACCTTGGTTTTGAGTCCCTGCACAAGAATGGCACCTGCGAGCCCACTTGGACAAACAGGATTATCTTTCTTTTTTTTTTTTTTTTCCCCAGCCTATGCGTGGAAGTATTTTTCAATGTAAGTTTGCATAAGTGAAGGTCCTTGAAAACCAATCCCTGAATTTCCAAGCAGAAGTCCCCAGGACGTGGTGAAACGCGTGCTGCTGTTGGCACTGGTGGAGGCGCTTCCGCTCTCTCCTGCTGCTGGGCTCCCCGTGGCTGATGCTGGGCTGGCTGCCATCTCCCCCGTGCGGGCACAAGCCACCCTTTGGGGACGTATGGAGAACTGGTCTTTGTTCTCAGCCTGTCCGCGTGAATGTTGGTGTTCAAAGGATGGGAGGTGGTCGTGGAGCAGCCGGAATGAGCAGCTGAGGGCTTCTGTAGCTGCTGCGCCCTCGGTGGCGCCCTTTGTGCCAAAAAGGGTCTTGCTGATGCCAGGTTTTTGAAAATGACTGTTCATAGCATGTGATAGATCTTACTATATTCAAGGCTACCACATGGTACTGTAATGTTATTTTTTTTAAAAAAAATACCCGGTACTGTGGCATCCAGAGGTCTTTCTGTTTGCCTTCTAAATCGTGAATCACAGGGGTGCTGTGTGTGCCTTCAGGGTCTGAGCTGGTGCCAGGATGCCTGTGAGCCTGGCTCCTGGCTCTGCCCCTGGGTGAAATCTGCTGTGTTCTCAGCATTTGAAGGGGAAAAAGGAAAAGGGGAAAAAAAAAAATTTGTGAAAACTCTAAATATGGCAGGACTTACACCTAAAGTCAGGAGACTCGGTGCTAAAGTAACCAACAGGAAATCAGGCATATTCCGTAGACGTTTTCCTGTGATTTTTCTTCCCTTCCATCGACACATTTCTCTACAACTAAAAATCCTTGGCGGAAAAGGAAAACCGATGTATGTTTTAAAAATCAGGTCTTTATCAAGGTTTACGTGTGTAATCTCTAAACTGGATCCAGGTTATATCATAAAGTTTTCATATCTAAATCACTCCAGGAAGAAGGCAGGGAGAAACCATCAAATGGCCATACTTTCGCAGATGAACAGATTTCCAAAGTGCAGTTTGGTATCTTGTTTTGTTTGGTTTTTCTTTAGCTTGTGTGGAGACTTTATTCCGATCCCTCCCTGATCATCTGCTTCAGCTCCTTGCTGAATTAAGTTTTGATAGTCTTATTTGGCATCTTACTCTGGTTTTAAAAGTCTGCAGGAATGGAGCCCTAATAAAAGCTACCTTGAAATAACAGAGTTCTCTGTGTTTGTCCTAATTATTCACAGTAAAACATATGCCAGATTTCTCTTGGTAAATGTGCCAGACAGGCACAGACTGTTGTTATTTGCGCACAGGATAGTATCGGGGTGTAGCAGGCTGCACGACTGCTGCTCTGTTGCTTGTCCAAAAAAAGGTTACTCTTCCCTTTGTGTCTGTGCCTGGCTGCCCCAGGAAGCGTAATTAATCCAACTTGATTTATCTGCTTTGCTCTAAGTTAATATTCCTTAAAGTCGAGTAACGAACAGGAGCTGCTCATCTGATGGATGAAGTAGGTCTGGGGAAACGGTTTAAGCTGGGAGTGTAGGTGTCGATACGGGATAGTGGGAAGAAAAGGGGGAGACGTTTCTGCTCAGAAAATGCCACCTGCTTATGGAGACCACCTTAGGAACTGCTGAGAAGACAGATGTCGCAGCTTCTCTCGGAGGTTTTGGATAGTAATTCCCCGGCTCCAAAGAGAGGTGCTAAAACTGCAGGCCCTTCACTCTGTTCCACAAACGTGAGGCATAAGTAATATCTATATTGTTTAAGATGGTGATGTGTGTCTCTTCATTGTATTGAATGGTGTTACACTTATTTCTCTAAATTAATCTTATATTTTGATTTCCTGTTAGATTTTTCTGCTCCCTCCCGCTCTTGTACCTCTTTCTAAAATCTCCAATTCCTAATCTGGGGGAGTTTCACTGCTGCGTGACAGACCCGTGTTTGTTTCTTCAGCAGGTGACAGCATTGTGGGTTTTTTTACAGTTCTTGCTCTTCAAGCCCATGAAGCGGGGGAGCAGCAGAAAGCATCCTTCTGGCCTGATGCCGAAGGCTGGTGTCCAAAGATTGGCATCCTCGCTTGGGAAACACATGGAACAGGCTGTGGAAAACGCTGCCAAGGGAGCAGCGGTAACGTGGCCGGCGGAAGCCCGTTTCCCAGTCGAGGGGCAGCTCCATCGCCTGGAGCCGCGGTGTCGTTGGGAGCGGAGTATCCGTATCTACGTACCCCATATGCTGTAGTTCAGCTGCGAGGGGAAGGAGGGTTGGGAAGGTGTTGCTTACAAGAGAGTGGAAGAGTTTAAGCAGATGAGTGATCTTTGGTGACGCTTATGTGAGTGGCTACCTAAGTAAGAATGTTTTTTTTAAGTAAGAATTTAAGTTGTGGAAGGACTTTTGTACTCTGGTGTCAGGTTTGGTACAACACTAAGCATCACATAAACCTGAATTCTCTTCTACCTCTTACACTCCTTGCTGTACGATGTCATTTAGGGTGACGTTTTTGGGTTTGGTGTGGTTTAGATTAGGAGGTGTTACCTAGAGTAAGGATATCCTTGGATGCTGCAGACGCTGTTGCTCTGTAGCACTTGAGTAGTGGATGCAAAATACATTTTCTTTAAAAAATTAACAAAACAGCAATGAGGTTTTCTTCTCTGTGTTTCTTTCAGTACAAGCATAGCTTTGAGGCTGTAAACTTCCCTTAAGATCTGTGGGGAAATGATTACCCAACAACTAGATATCGTGCTGGTCAAATACAATTTATTATTACTTTCAGATGGTTTCTTCTATTAAGAGGAAAAGAGTGAGAAGAAATAGGTGTGGTCCTTCAGAATACAAACCAACCACCGACTCCGTGGCACATCTAACTAATGTCCTCTAACACCGCTGTTCAGTAATCCATAGCATCCTATTTAAACGATCCCTGTTGGCACTTGGAGCATCTATTTTGAACCCTTGCTTGGGAGGAGGTACTTGCTCATGGCCACATGTGAATGGCGCAGACCTTGGAGCTGCCGTGATCCAAAGTGGGGTTGTTCGGGGGTTTTTTCCTCCCCTGTTTGGAGGCGGTTACAGCATTGTGTATTAAATTGCTTTGTTTTGCGATGGGGATGCTTTCAGTAAAGTCCAAAAGGTAGAGACAGATGGTTAAATGCTAAACAAATATTTACAAGAATCATCAATCAAGGCTCAGCAGTGTAGAAGAGCAGGAGGAATGAGTGTCACTGCTATATTGAAATCTTGTAACAAAAGGAAGGGCAAATAAGATGGTTGCTCTTAACTGTAAACACAGTTTCTGTCTATCGATTACGTCCTTCACTTCTCCGCTTTGCTTTGGAAAAGATGCAGCTGTGTACATGGATCATACCTAATTCTGTGACAGCTAGTCCTGTCAGCTTGATATTATTTCAACAACGGCCCGCATTTATTGATAAAACACTAACACACTTTTTTCTTTATGGAAAATAGTTATTTTAGATTCCTAAAATAATAAATTGTCTTTTAGGGCCAGTTCTCACAGGTCTGAAAGACAGTCTTGCGGCTCAAGGATGCAATATGTCTGATATTTGCCCCCCACCCCCCTATCATTGGTTAGCTTTTTTCCTTCAGTTCTTAACTGCCGCCTCCTCTCATTTACTTTGGTATAAATCAATTTGAAATTGGCAGACTGAGGCTGGTGTAAGACGTGGGTAGGAAACGTTTTAATCAGGGTAGGATATGTTGCCTCTAATGAGAGCCCTGATAGTAATAGGGGAGGAGCAGCTGGGACCTGGGGGACTCTGGTGGCCTGCTCTCCTGCCAGCTGAGCAATTAATCTGCCAGCTCAAAATCTGCCTATTGGAAATGTCTGAGGGTAAAGGAGGGTGATGAGCGGGACAGATGTGTTTCCAAAAGTCTGTGTTGACTTCTTTCCTTTCTCTTGCCAAATGATTCCTTTAAACGCTTAAAATATTTTGCATTTTGAAAAAGAAGGCTGCTGCAGCCATGCTTAAGAGATGTACAATAACGAATTAAAATGGTCTGGAATAAGGACCGGTAGTAAGGGCTGAGACTTCGAGCATCCTTGTAGCTGGAGACTGAGTGATGCTCCTGTGGCTGGTCAGGAAGAACAGTGCTGGCTGGACTGAAGCCCCTTGTAGACACGGACTGGCTCCTCTTTCCTGTTTGTGGCACAAGAGCCAGAGGAGGAATGTTCTGTAAGATTCCGCGTAACTCCCGAAAACTCATGGCTGTGCATTTCCTCCATCACCTCTCTAACTCAAGCTCTAAATCCCACTTGTGCACGTATTCCTGCTGCTTCAGCACCTGATTTCACACATGGATAATTTTGTACTTTCTCCCTTTTCTTCCACTCCATTTCTGCGCTAGTGGGGTGTCTGTCCCAGACCACGTCTTACCCTCTCTGCTTCTCTGCCCTCATGTTCTCACCCTCACACCCTAGACACCTACACTCAGCTCCTTTTCTGATGCCCCAAGTCCCGTCTCCTCGCTCCTCCCTGTGGGGTGCACCCCTTGCGTCCGTGGGCAGAAGCGGCATCTCTTATCCCTGTACTCTCAGGAAAGATATGAGAAGGCTGTGCTGGGAATGACATTTTTGTCTTTTTTGTAATATAGTCTGCAGAGCGGGAGTGCACACTTCCATTTCAGCTGTAGCAGAAACCAGTTCCATCCTTTTTGCCTGGAGTGGCGCAGCAGAAGGCTTGTGTCAACGGCCAGGAGCAGACTAGAGGCTGGATGAAACCCTGGCTGCCTGTGTCACCTGTCTTGGATCCTCCAGCCCTCAAGTATGAGAGCTGCTACCTCGATCAAAAGAAGTCTGATGGTGCAATTGCTCCTTTCAATCTCAGTCTTTACAGTTGTAGGCCAAATAATTAAGGACACCTTGTGTGTGCATTTTTGACTTTGAAAAAAATAACCCCAAAAACCCCCAGCAGCTGATCTCCTTCTTGCATGCTTGCTTTCTGCTGTTATGTTCCAGGGATCTTGTGGTCAACTTTGAACTTCCAAAATGTGAGCAAAGTATGGCTGGGACAGCGGCTCAGCCGAGGTTTGGAAGAGCACCGGTCCTCACGTGAGGGACGAAGTGGGAGTGTGCGCCTGGGAAGTGGGGAGGCAGAGGGACCTCATCCTTTTGATGGCAGCAGGATACTGGATCTAATACCACTCTTAATGCCAAAGAGAGCAGTTGAGCCTTCTCCTCTTCAACTACATGATCCCATGGTCGTCTTTGTGCCACAGCTAGAACCCATGTGCTATTAAAATCCATGTGGGATCTTAGAGTGACTTCAGCTGCTTAAGAGTAATCATCCCTGAACTGGATTTTTAAAGTCCAGCTGAACTGACCTAGTGGCAGGCTGCCGTCGGTATTGATCTTTTCCCCTTGGCTAAAGACTCCTCGTGAGTTTTTTTTTTTTTTGCTCCTGAGCGAAAACCTGAAGCTTTGTGCAGGTTTAGGTTCTTCAGCTTGGCTCCTGTAAGGGTCAGGTGAGTGCCCATGATGACATAGGGGAGGATGCAAAGCTGTGGCCAAGGTTGGGGGACCAGGACCACCTCTCCTGGCAGCACCCACCTGTTTGGTGGTATGAGAATTTGATTTCCTATCCCATTAGCCAGCTGCCTTCATTTGACTTCGCCAGTCAGTTTCAGCTTGTTTCTTTTTCAGATCTGGCTCCTTCCATGGAGTTTCCTTGCTGGAGCATTAAGGTTAGGGTTTTTGTCCTTCCTTCCGCTCAGGATAGGGGATAGATGAGGAGTTTTTCATTCCATGGTTGCCTTGCCGCTCTCCGAGGCACTTGTGACAGAGCGCAAGTGCGTGAAATCAGGAAGAATTCAGAAACCGTACATATGCAAATTCCCTCAATCACTTATCTGTGCTTTTATTGTTTTGGTGTTGTGATCTCATGGCTAAAAATCCATTTTCTCCTGACAGTATAATTTGTTTCCTCTGTGTCAAATGCCACTTATGTGTGGCAGAAGGCCACTAATGCAAGTTAGATGCACTGAACCTGTGAAGAGATAGTATTTCAGGCAAAGCAGCTTCCAATTTATTGACTTTGTTCTCTTTGGAAACCTTATTATTATTTTCTCTGGAGCTGTCGAAGAGAAGGTGAAAGATTCTGCGCAGCTTCCACGAGCACGGGCATGCTGAGAGCAGATGGTCCGTTCTTGGAAGTGGTCCCAAACGATGGATTACTCATCTGATGCAGAATGATGCACCAGAAAATTGCAGATTCACCGGGACCTCTCTTTGACTTTCCGAACCTTTGATTCTTTTAACTTTTTGGTTTTACTTGTCTGCCTGTTTCGTTGCTCAAAAAACCTTCAAAAAACCTCCCAAAAAACTCAGCCAGACCCCTGAAGGCATTTATAATTTAAAAGGGAAACTAATACAATGCATCTGAATTGAGGGGAGGGCAGTATAGCTTCTTGCATTGTGCGGTTTAAAACAACAAAATCAATTTTCATTAGAGTTGCAAGTGGAAAAGCAGCAGTGCACAACTATAGTAGGCTACTTTTGCACTTGTCAGTAGTGTTGCTTACTAATATTTCGCTTACTCAAAGCTACCGTCAGGATCATTTCTTATGTAGGCATTACTTCACGTTTGCATGCGGTCCTCACTTTTAAGCCGTGTTGACAGAAAAAAACCACGTGTTTGAATTCTAATACTGGATTAAAGAATAAAAAAAAAAAAGTCGTAAGGAGCTGAGAAGCTGATGATGATTTGTTGTAAATGTATTTGGTGAACTGGTCATTTTGGACGCTGGTGGTTCGGGCCATCACAGAAACTAATCTGGCAAGAGTATTTCTAGCCAAGTCCCCTGACTGATGCGGAAGCATATATATTATTTTTTTTTCCTTCCTGTCCATCGCTCTCAGTATTTCCCCCTCTGCAGACACCCCGTACCTACTGCTCACTGCAGCTGCCAGTAAAACCTCCCCTAATCCATCCTGGAGAGCGAAGAGCTCCCGTTGTCAGCCGCCCCGGTGTTACTAAGCGATGTAAATGGGTGTTTGCAGCCAGACGGAATTATTCCTCCAGAAGATATTGAATTTCCACTGGCCTAGAAGGGCAGGAATCGGGAGCAGGTTTTTATCTATGGCTCCAGGGAAACCTTATAGCAGCTTTCCAGTATCTGAAGGGGGCCTACAAGAAAGCTGGAGAGGGACTTTTTGCAAGGGCACGTAGCGATAGATAGGACAAGGGGCTTCAAACTGGAAGAGGGGAGATTTAGAATGGATATTAGGAAGAAAGTTTTCACCCTGAGGGTGATGAGACCCTGGCTGGGGTTGCCCAGAGAAGCTGTGGCTGCCCCCTCCCTGGAGGTTCACGGCCAGGTTGGATGGGGCTTGGAGCACCCTGGTCTAGCGGGAGGTGTCTCTGCCCAGGGCAGGGCGTTGGAACGAGGTATCTTTGAAGTCCCTTCCAACCCAAACCATTCTATGATTTAAGAAGGTGATGATATCATCTAGGCAGGTGGAAGAAGCAGCCACGTAACTTCATATTCTCTCAAGTCCAGCCTTTATCGTCCTGCGGGCTGATTGCACAGTGTGGAGTTGTTAAACAAGGATGGTGTTCTCCTTAACGTGCCTAGCAGGGGATGGCAACAGGGTCCTGTGCCCTCTGTGCAAGACATGTCTTGGTGGTTACAGCCCCCTGTCCCACAGGGGACCATAGTGTGAGCAGAACAGGAGCTTGTAAGGTTTTGGTCCCGCATTCTTCATACCTGTCTGCTGAAAACATTTTAATTTTGGAAATCAAAGGTATGAAAAGCAACCTGGAGCTGTTCAGTATTGGTTTTCTTCTCCTGTTTCCCCATTCACTTAATGGCTCTCACCTTCTTCCTCTTTGGAGGCTGTTTACAGGAGAGATTTCACTGGCTTTCCTGAGAACTTCTAATTTTCCCAGGAGCAAGGAACTTGAATAGTTTCTCTGAGTGTTGGGGTAACACTGGCTTTGTTGTGCATGCACAAACACAAATAAGCGGGCTTCATTTTACTTCCATTTACCCCAATTTAACTCCATTAACCACAAGGAAATTGACTCTCTCTTCCTCCTCCTTTGTCAGATTTAACTGTACTTTTTTTGATCCAGTGAGAATGTAACTCTCCAGGGCAATGTATTAATGCCGCTGTTCTTAAATGTGTAGACCCAAGAGCAGAACTGGTTGAAGTGACTAATTATTTTTAGCTGTACATTTTCAAAAACACTTTTTAAAATGAGCTATGATGTTACTTGGAGATGTAGCTTCTGTTTCACATACTACAGGAGAGGTTGAGGCATGCGTGTTCATATGCTGTATGCATATAACTTAAAATTCTATAGATGAAGGCAAGAAGATTTTTCCAGTCTCTTACGGTTCTTGCTGTTAGTATCTTGGTTGGCTGTGGGATAGAAAGGGAGGGATAACTCTCATTTAATTGAGTTCCTAAATGTTTATGTAGTACTATTTTATAAATGGGTTTGAAGTCTTGAAGTTGACTTCTTGAAAGAGCGCAGTTCCCAGCTGGTAGACTAGTAATGGCGTAAGAGCTGTGATGAATGAAGATCCTGCAAATCACGGGCTTGGTATTGCAATGCCCCCACTCATTTAACCTAAAATAATTTAAACTCCTGTTAATTCACAGGAGGTAGGGTGCTGGGGAAGCCATCTGGGATGTGTCTTAATAGCCACTCCATTTAGAATCGTCAGCTTAAATGTCACGAACAGAAATGAGCATGTATTTGAACAATGTAGTTTAGATTTTTTTTAAAATTAGGTTTTTATGAGATTTTTTTCCTTTATTTAAGCTTTTGCTATATGCATTCTTAATTACACATCCAGAAATCGCCCTGTTATAATCAATCACATGCTTATGCCCCTGGCAAGAATGAATGGTGAGAGCAAGAATATTTTTCAGGAGCAGGGTTTGAACGAATTTCGTCGTTAATGTTGGAATCCATACCATCTGAGATGATGCATATTGCATGAGGTTATATTACACTGTGTTCATAACGTGCTACATGCAGAATAAAAACCCCACAGGACTGTTGGAGAAAGTAAAGCTGCGCTGATACCTCGCGGTGCAGTTTACTCATCGGAGTGAATTCCTAAAAGCATGGCTTGCTGTCTGCCAGAGCAGCCCTGCCCCTTTTGCAAACCTGAAAATAGGAAGAAAATATTTCTGTCTTGTTCTCTTTCATCTTTAGTAACTTTAAAGTAAGTCAGACCCATTATATAGCCATTTTTCTTCAGTTAATTTCCAGTTCCTTTGTTAGTTGGATGAGGAAGCTCATCTAACCCAGGGACTTGGGTGCAAATGATGACTACAGAGGAAATGCTAAGGGTGTAGGTGACTTGGAGGCAACGCAAAACTGGTGTGTTTTTGGGTTTTTTTGTGGCAGCACAGCATTATATTGTCCTAAAATAAAAAATGATTGTGCACTCTAAAAGTTGAAGTCATCCCACCTGGCGCTGGGGGGGAAACCATGCGATGTTCCAACTGAATTAACAAATTTGGTTGAATTTGTGTTACTTATGTTAATTAATACCTTTAGTTTAGCAAATGCTAATAGAATGGCTTGTAGATAACACCACCACAGATCCTGTGGATAAACTAAAATCCATTCTTGCTAACTTTGAAATTTATCCTATTAATTATTCATCCCACATTATTAATCCAGTGTCCGTGAAGAAAAAAAGTCATCCCACTACTTAATTCCTTTTGTTCAGACCAGTTTACTAATCGCCGTATTTTAATGAAATCAGAAATATTTTCTTTTTTTATTTATTCCAGCCAATATAAGTGTGAATAAAACAAGTAGTTTTTCATGTTTCTTCTTACAGGCTTGAGATTGTTTAGTTGAGAAGTTGCTGCCATAGTGGGATGCTGAGATCCTGTACTATACTGCTCAGTGCTGGGAAGTGCTCTTTTATTTAAAAAAAATAAAGGTGAATAGCCAAGATCAGAAGAGCAGAAAGATCTGAATTTATGAAATGTGCATTCCAAGCTGCTTTTGCATCGGTTTAAATGTGGGGACCGCATGGCTACATTAGCATGTTACCCAAATTTTAGGCCTTGTATTTATAGGATTTTTTTCTCTATTTAAGACAAAGATAAAATCTTTGTATGCTACCACCCAGTTTTCTGAGGGATAATTTAGTGAAGGTTTGTTTTCCCAGAGGAACTATCAAAAGCAAAGTGGTAAAGCACAATCCTTTTTGTTCAAAACTGTCTTGTGCCTGGACTTTTTGATCCATAAACTGGGCTCAGTGCCCTGCTACTGACATTGCCTTGTTCTTGGGGCTGGTTTTTTTTTTTCCTTCTCATTGTTAAACCCAGAAGATTTGTTTCTTTTCACGCTGGAGTGAGAGAGATTGTGACAGCTGAACTGCTGTAAAGAAATGCGATGGCAAAACATGATAGGATATATATAAAAAAATGTATAATTTCACTTCAGGGAGCAGATGTCACTTGCTTCTCCATTCCAGTTGGTTACAAAAGCTAATATATATTAATGTAAGGCTGCTGCCCGTTGAAAGAAATGTTGTTATAGGTCAGGTTTGGACACGTCTGTGTCTGGGATCTGTAATATATGCGCAGCAGGTAGTAAATGTGAGCGTTTTCCAGGGCAGATTTCAGAGGATGTATGAGGGCAGGGTGGTACCTGCCCGTTCCCCCCATGACCATGAGGGACCTTTCTCCTCTGCAAACCCAACCGAGAGCACCCTGTCTTCTCCAGCCTCCCTCCAGCACCCCTTGGGGCAGCCCCAAAACCAGGAGCATCAACGCTCTGCCTTTCTCGGCACGTTATATCCGCAGATCAGTATCTGAGTCCAAGGACAACATTGAGGTGTAGAGCCCTGGAAGTGTTTAGTATTCAAGGAGGCACCAGGTGAAGCTTCTGGCCCTTCTCTCTATTGCAGGGGAATCTACAGTGTTGAAAGCAGGACCGAGGGGGTTCTCTTTTAGTTGGTAACAAAGTCAAAAGATTCGGCATTGACAAGATTCAGATGTTTGCTATCCTTTTCTAGTGCTGTGCAGAATAGATTCAGTGACACAAGCGACGCTGGCTGAGTTTTTCTGCAGTCTTTGTCTCTAATAACTACGACGACATGCAGTGTAGTTAAAAAACGCACAAAAAAAATTTGATTTTTTATTTTACTGGAAAAGGATTATTTCGTATCGAAAATTCCTTTGTTAAAAGTAATGTGGACTTTTCAGCATCCTAACTTTGTGGGTTTTTGCTCTCTACAGTTACGTTTTGCTTAGGCACAGACAGCAACACCACTGGTAGATAATTTCTTTTTTTGTGTGCTGGATGTGCTTCCCTTGCCAGACCAGCAGTTCTCATTGAGCTGCAATGTCGTCTGTAACAATGACACTATTAAATAAGATAATGACACCGGTGACCAAGGAAGGGGAGGAGGATTTTGTTTGAGTTTAAAAGAATTGCTTTTAGTTATAGCCAAGTGCATGTTCTCAGAAAAATTTCGTATTAAACGCAGTAGTGATTGTGGGCATTATTAAATTCAATGGCAAGTCAACATTGACAGCCAAATCTCTAAATAAATGGGACTGAAGTCAGCGATATCATGTTTGCTGATTATTTTAAACTAAGCCATAAATAAAACCTAATACTTCCTTTCAGCTATACTATTTACTTCTCTCCTGATGGGTATAAATTAGTTGCTGAATCCCTGCCTGAGCCCAAGTGAACATGCTTCTTTGTAACATGCTAAAATGGCTAGCCCTAATATTTTCTACGGCTGTTACTCCTAATGGATGTGGACTTTACATTATTTTCTTCCACGGCGAAGTATGTTTCCATTTGTGTAAGACAACTGCATCTTTATATGGCTCAGTTGTCTCCACGTCCTAAGTGGAAAAGGAATAATAATAATAATAAAGTGCCAGTTTTAATCAATATCATCAGACATTGTGGGAATTGAATTCTACCTTGCTGCTAATATATTAGGTATATTCTGCTTTATCTTCTCTTGCAGAATTGATTTGCCACTATTCAGTTCGCTTGGCCGTTGTCATGCAAATTGTGGCATTTCTCCCCCATTGACTGCACAAACCGAGATTAGATTTGAAAATCGAGTCTCACTGACCAGCTGCTGCGTTATTTTTCATTTGATTTCTCCCTCCTTCCCTTACCAGTTCCTGTTCCCTTGTTTTCACCTTCTCGCCTGGCAAGGCGCTGATAATGTGGTCTCCGGGGAAGCGGGGTGGGAATCTGCTGCGTTGCAGCTGGGACTGAAGATGGAGAGCAAGCCCGGGATGCGCTGCTCTTTTGGAGTCGCTCTTGCTCGTGGCCCTCTAAAATTTGAGGAAAGAAGAGAGAAGAAAGTATAAATAGTTTTTTGTATGGCAGTGGGGCAAAGAGGATGTTTGGGGCGGTGGGCTGGGGGGTGAGCAGTGGGGTTTATTTTGTCTCTGTCCATGGAGGCAGAGTGAGGACTTTGGGGAAGACATTGCTCCCTTCCCTGTATGACCTGGCATGTCAAACGGATCATTTTTTTAACCAGGTATAAATATAAGTTATGGGTGACCCTGCCCTGGAAGTGTCTGAGACCAGGCTGGATGAGGTTTCCAGCACCCTGGTCTAGTGGGAGGTGTCCCTGCCCATGGCAGGGTGGTTGGAACTACGTGATCTTTAAGGTCCCTTCCAACCCAAACCACTCTATGACTCTAAAATAAGACAGGGACAGCTGAATGTAACAGAACAGAGGCCATGCTTATATGCTTTATTGTATTTTGACTGCTTTTTCAGAGCAGTGTTTAATGTCGGCGTATTCTTCTCATCTGGTGGTTGCTGGTGTTCAGGGTAGATGGTAGATAAAATATTTGGCCTAGGAGCAACAGTTACTGTAGACAGTTTACCACGATCAAAGCTTTCATCAGCTCTAAAAAGCCGAGGTCAGCGGTTTAGTGGCACGCGATGGTAGATCTTGTTTCCAGTGCTTGAGGCCAGGGAAGGGAGGGAAACCAGGTGGGTTTCTTGAGTTATATGCGTGTTATTGAGCCTGTTGTTTCAAGAAAAAGTGTTAGAATAAAGTAACTTCAGGAAAGGAACAGAGAGGAAGAGGGATTTAAAAATAAAGAAAAAAAAAAAGGGCAGACAAATAGAGTAAGCAGGACAGAACTTCTTCTGCTGATGAATTCTTCCTTTTCACCGTAGCTGTGTTTGGTCACTTACCGTAACCTCTGAATACTGCAGAATTTTTTGTATATATATCGTTAGTGTTTCTGTGAGATAGTGAAGGAAATACTTTTTAACAGAGGGACACTTATGAGGAGCAGCTGAGAGAGTTGGGATTGTTTAGCCTGGAGAAGAGAAGGTTGAGGGGAGACCTTCTCACTCTCTACAACTCCCTGAAAGGAGGTTATAGCCAGGTGGGGGTCAGTCTCTTCTCCCAAGTAACAAGCAATAGGGCAAGAGGAAATGGCCTCCAGTTGTGCCAGGGGAGGTTTAGGTTGGATATTGGGAAAAACTTCTTTACCCGAAGGGTTATCAGGCATTGGAACAGGCTGCCCAGGGAGGTGGTGGAATCACCATCCCTGGAGGTATTTAAAAGACGGGTGCACGTGGTGCTGAGGGACACGGGTTAGGGGTGGTTTTGGCAGTGTAGGTTTATGGTTGGACTCGATGATCTTGAAGGTCATCTCCAACCCAAGTGATTCTATGATTCTATGACACTAAGATCTGTGCAGACTGAGGCCAAATTATTTTCTTTTCCCCCAACTAAATACAAATACTGTGGGTCTGTAGTGATTCTAGACTTGAACATACGTATTTTAATATCAAATCCTATTGGAGACAAAGCGCAAATGGTTTGTACTTGGCCTGCAGCTAGCTATAGTCGTAGTTGCTTGTAATGGTATCATTGGCCAACTGAGGAGAAGTATCATGTATCTTGTAACCTCTTGGGTTTTAATGCAAAATAGTAAAATCAAATCAGTTGTTTCTGTGTTGTGGGCTTTCTGGCGTTGAAGGTACGGTCTAAATAACTGCACTAAGAGCTGAAGGGAAGAACAGCAGGCAGAAGTGTGTCGTGTCTGCATCTCGGGGTGCTCCCCGGTGCGGGCACAGCCTTCGGGCAGGGCTGGCTGGAGACACCCACTTCGCGCAGAAGAGCTGGATGTGGCGGTACCTCCAACAGCCCTTTGCTGCCCTTCTTGTAGCTCCCTTTCTGCGTCCCAGGAAAACTGGGATTCCTGTGGCGAGGCGCTGGCTCAGAGCTGGTGGAGGAGCACAGTAAGACCTGGTGCTTACCCTGGTGACTGCCTGACCCCACCGATTCCAGCCGTAGCTACTCCAGGAGTTGGGGTCTTGGCTCAAACGCTCTTCATCAGGCTGGATCTCTGCCTTGCTGCTTGCTGTCTTGCCCTGCTTGTTTTTAGCCTTTAATATTTGTAGTCTCAAAATTCAACTGATGGTCAAACCGTTCTTTTTATGGTTTTTTCTTATGGCACACCGTCAGCACGACCGATATGTAAGATACTGATTAACTTTATAGGAATATCTAACTTTATAGGAATGTCTTGAAGACTTTGCTTTCACTAGTGAAAACATTTCAGATGGGAACAGATTTGAGATCTAATACTAAATTTCTTGGAAGACTTTTCCTAAAATGCTGTTAGCCACGAGTTTCTTTGTAAGTTGAACAAAAACATAGTGTTTTACATGGTAAATGTAAATTACATGATTGGTCATTTACATGGTAAATGTTGTAATTAGACAAGAGGGGCAGTAGATATTTTTCTTATATAAAAAATAGATTGCATCTTTGTATAAAATATAATGTAATTAATTCTTACTGAGGGCAGAGCAACCCATGCTTTTTGTGAGAGAAATAGTACTGTATGTAATGGGTTACTACCGTAGATCGGCTTTCAGATAAGTGATGTGTCCCTTGACTCGTTCTTGGATTCCCTTCCAGCAAATGGGTACCTGTGGTGCCACACAGGAATTAATTGAATGAACAAGTCTTTGTGGGCGCAGTGGAAGGAGTCTTCTTGTCCTGGAGAGGCTGATGGCCTGTTTGCAGCATCTACAAGTACTTGGTTTCAAAAAAAATGTAAATGGACTGTTGTCAGTCCTAGACCAGTGTTTACCTTTCGTTCTCCCCAGGAAAGGGTCACCCTGTAGATGTTGAAGGCAAAGTGACTGGCACCGTCCTCTCCTCTGGACTCTCTGCTCCTGAATTAACAGTCCAGAAGTTGCTTTTCACTTAAAAGATGCTCATTCAGGTTTCTAGGCAACCGAGCCCATTTTTGCTTCCCCCCACTGAGAGATAAGAGCTGACTCCTCATGCAGGGAGGCGAGACCATGATGGATTTCGGCAGCCTTTAATTTGGGCTGAAAATGAAATGTAGCCCTCGAATGTCAGGGCAAGTCTGCTTTAAAAAAAAAAAAACCCAACCAAACAAAACCAACGCAAAACCCAAACCAAAACCCCCAAACCAAACAACAACAGCACAAAAAAAACCCCCACCCCAACACAGCTCTGGGAGTGATAAAGAGCAAATTGCCGCTGCTAATTAAGCAATGGCAAGGGGTATCTGCAGGACTGGTGCCTGCGAGCAGGAGCCATGTGCTCTTCAGCCCTGCTGAGAAGGGCTGTCGTCTCAGCCCAGGTGTCCAAGGGAGGTCGGAAGAGAATGATTTTTTTCCAATTGGACTCTTCTCAGCTGATGCTTGGATCAAACAAAGGCCACTTTCCTCCCCATCCCCACAGTCTGGTGGCCAACTGCTGGTCCTCCCTCCTTTCCCGTCCACCCAAGCAGAAGATGCTAAGATCTGGCCCACCGCGGCATTGCAGATCAAACAGGGGATGCTTTATAAACCCAACAAAAACTTGGCTTATGGCAGGGCGAAAGAGAAGTTTGAGAAGACCTGGACGTCTCACAGCAGCATTTGGGCGCTGGCGTTGATAGATAGAATCATAGAATCACTTGGGTTGGAAGAGACCTTCAAGATCAGCGAGTCCAACCATAACCTACACTACCAAAACCACCCCTAACCCATGTCCCTCAGCACCACGTCCGCCTGGCTTTTAAATACCTCCAGGGATGGTGATTCCACCACCTCCCTGGGCAGCCTGTTCCAATGCCTGATAACCCTTTTGGTAAAGAAGTTTTTCCTAGATGTTTAAGTAGCTTCTAATAGTCCTGTTTGGAAGAAGAGATTTGGCACTGTCTCTCCCTTGGGGAGTTTTGCAGGCCCAATGGTTAGTGTAATGGATGTTGGAGGTGTTAGTAATTTTACTCTGGGGGACCTTAAGGCAATTCAACACTTAACTGAACTTTTCCCAGTTCTGGGCTCTGTTCTATGGACTGATGCTTCACCCTTAATGCCCATCAATCTGAGAATTTCATTTGAACGTCATAGTTTTAGGAACTGCACAAGTTCTGCTGTGTCTCCATTGCCAGAGTGAAGGGAAACTGGACTGGTTCTCCGGCCTGCCTTCTACCCAGCAATTGCTTCTAGGTAAATGAATTTACAGTCTCAAACTGGTAACTGCGTATGTTCAGTTAATGTCCTGCATATTTTATAAATCCTTCCTTAACAAGGAATTATTTTATCCGTGCCAACTGCTGTGTAATACAGCTGCAGCAGGGACAGGTATTGGCTTGGTGCTAGCAGGCAGAATTTTTTTTTATTATTTTTATTATTTTTTTTTAAAGTGCAGTGACCTGCAGGACTGCTACATAGGGAGAGCAGATGAGCCGCTGCCGCAGGTGCGGGAGGCTCTGCCGGCTTTAACTCTTCCCTGGCAGCTCTCGCCTGTGGATTAAAGACTCCTGAGTCCGTGGCTTCTCCTGTAATCTGGAAGACAAAGAGGGACGGATGCTGTTAGGGGCAGGGGTTTTGTTGTTCTGTCTGGGCTTGTGTTTGTCCTGGCTTATTGACATATTGGTATTCATTTAATGTCTTAGAGAGTCTAAATTGAGGGCAGAGGGTTAAATGTTATCACAAATTGTAGCTGTGTTCCAGTATTCATCACCCTTCCGAGGTCCTCCTCCACCCTCCCTCTTCAGCTCCTGCCCTTGTGTGCATCCCGTCTGTGGTATTCCTCTGGATGCTGCTTGTTTTATTTGTCTGGGCTGGATGTTCTTCCCTTTAATTAGAAAACTGTATTTTGGATGTTGCCCAAAATATACAGTTTCAACTCCTTTTGGCGCTGCGAGAAGCAAGTCATAAATATGTGTAAATAGTGTTAATGTTAACTCGGTGCATTTGTAAATCTTACGGTCCCTTGTACCTGCAGCCAAAGGCGTCGTGGCTGATATCCTTGTGTAACTGAATTTTTACTGAGAAGGTTTTAGTTATTGTAGCTCTGGAATTAAGGCAGCTACCTTTTTCAGCGTGTCCTCATGTATTTATGTTTTTGATGATTTGTGGCCAGTGTGATTGGCAAAACACTCACAGGAAAAAGAATCTATCTTTGTTAGAAAAGTTGTTTTTACTGTGATGTCTTTTCTTGGCTTTGAAGTGAACTATATTGTAGTTTTTGAAGCTAAACAAAGCCATTCTTTTCCCCCTGTATCGGTCAATGTTTCAGTATGTCTCAGTTCAAAAAATATTTTCTTGTTTTAGCCTGAGCCCTTAACTTTTAATAAAACTTGAAATGTAATTCCTGTGTAATCTGTTTTTTCAAAGGATGCATTGAATAATTCCGTGAAAAGCATTGATTCTGATACAGTATTTAAATATGATCTTAAAACTCTTGTTAGCAGAGACTGAGAAGCCTATTAGTCTATTTGAATTTTCACAGCAGGAAAGCGAATGGAGTTAGGAAGTGGATTGCATAGAAAGACAAAATTGGGCAATTAAACGCTACATGGGGGAATTGCTTTTTACTTACCTGTTTCGTGGGTAAGTTTTTCTTTGTATCACTATGAAATGGGGGAAAAAGTAATGCAGAGGGAGCCAGTGTGAGATAGCTCAATGATATTTTAAATTACAACATTTGACATGCAAGATCAGACTCTATGAATAAATAATTTTTCTTGTATTTCAATGCTGGTTTATACTGTTGTCAGTGGTTTTTGGTATTAGCTGTTGAATGAACTTGAAATTGTGCGTTTGGTGGCAGTTGGAGTGACTTTCAGATGTGTATTTCAGATCGGTAGGTTTAATTATTTATACTTTCATCTCCGGTATGTATACTAAATCATTATGATGACAGAATTCTTGCTTTGCAGTTTTATTATATTAATCTTACACTAAGAACACATGAAGTGCGACTTATTGAGATGAAAGACTTAATAAAGAGCCCTAGTGTCTTGCGTCTGGAGCTGCGGGCACACGTCAGCCCAAGATGCTCCACTGAACGCAGAGTTTGCGGAAAAAGACACGGCTGGGTTTTGCGACAGATATGTGGAAAGGAGGATTAAAAAAATACGTGCCCGTAACTCATTATGACGCAAATTGTTGATTTCTGGGAATGGCAGGGTTCACGTCGCTGCTGTTTGATTGCGGGACAGATGTGAGGACGGCCAGGCGCAAGGCTGATGAAAAGCTCCTGGCTTCCTGGCGACACCCGTAACCTGCCGGCTTCTCCGATTCCCGACACCGATGTTTTGGCAGCTTCCAGGGTTGGTTTTTTAGATGCAAAACAGGGCAAGTAGTCGTGCGGGAGACTTTGCAGAGTCCTCTTAGGCAGCATCGCAGGGAGACTGCACCGAAGCAGCAGCTCCTTGGACTTTTACAGAAATACTGAAGTTTTGTGCTTTTGCAAGTTGTGCTAGCTCCAACCGTTGTGCTACCAAAGGTCTATGGAATAGAATGACAATTTTCTGCCAGCCTAACATGGCATATACAATTGTTGTAGTAAAATTGATATTAACTAGAAGAATGAAGTGTAAAGTGTAATTATCATAGAATGTTAGGGGTTGGAAGGGGCCTCTGGAGATCATGGAGTCCAACCCTCCTCCCAGAGCAGGTCCACCTACAGCAGGTTGCACAGGATGGTGTCCAGGTGGGTTTGGAATGTCTCCAGAGTCGGAGACTCCACCACCTCTAAGGAAACCTGCTGCTGCTGGAGTCCTCTATACTGCCCCAACCCTATGTAATTATTTACCTAATATTAAAATAGAGAAATAGTAACTAGACATGATTTATCTGTGATTCAATTAGGGAACTAACCACTAGACAATGTAGCTATGTTGATAAGTAGCCTGTCAAGAGGGTGATGAACTGTAGGCCTGCTCAGCAAATGGAGAAAACCTGGAACCGCCAAGATTACAGGAGAAGTAGGTAAAAGGTAATTTTGCCAGGGGGAGATGGCGACCACCGACTCACTGACCACCTACCCAAAGATACCACCTACTCAACAGAGAACAACGGAAGAAGACGACAGAGTCTGTGCACTAATTTACATGGGAAGCGAAGAAATCTTGACCAATCATTATAGAGAATAGCAATGAATATGTATTAATTGTTTGAATATGTAATAATCAATGTATAAAAGTGGAGATTTTTTTGAAACTGAGGTGTGCTCCTGTTTTGGGACCAGCACCCCATTTCTGTGCATTAATGGAATAAACTTGGAAATACCTCTGCTCTGCGTGTTATTGGCTTGCACACTGGGTAAAGAACCCAGATTTGGGACAACACAATCCCAGTGAAAACTGCTCCTTCTTCCAGTTTCTCTCTTCTACAAAAGATGCAGCACTCCCAGTGCTATTTTGTGGTGTAACTTACTGACCATGCTGTATGTATAGATAGGCACTTCACTTGATCATATATACATACGTATATATGGTATTAAATACCAATATAATATTTAATACCGTATGTCTGGGTATATAAAACCCATTGACACTGGTGATGTGATCGTGGTCCTTAATGAAAAGGACTGAGATGGTCCCAACAGGGTACACAGTCCTGAATGTGACGGCCAGTTCTGTTTTAGCAGGCTAAAACTATATTAGTTTTATATTATATATTAGTTTTATATATATATATTAGCAAACTATATTAGTTTTTTTTAAATTCTGTTTCTGTTCAGATTTCCTTCCATTTGTACCTTCCATTAGTTCCTTTTCCCATTCCCTGCTCACAGCTATTACATGAATTGGAGATAATATACCAATATCCTAGAATTGCTTCCTTACTGTTCCCTCTTCAGGTAAATAGAGTGGAATAACACCGAGACGGGGTTTCTTGTGTTATATCCCCTTCCTTAAGGTTTTTTTCCTCGCCGGGAGTGGTAAATATACACCGGTGCTTTGCTGTTTGAGATCTCAGCCCCACTTTTCAAAGCTTTGCCTGAAGGTAAGCACCGAGTACAATTTTCATACACTTGCTACTGCTAGTGACAAGATTGGCAACCAGACTTCTGCAAATTACCCGTTTTTATTTACAGCTACAAATACCTAAAAAAAATTTTACGCTGCGTTTCTTTCACGCGGGATTCACATCATGTTCAGGAGAGCACAACCTCAAAGGCAGCGACCAAAAGAAGAGTGGAAAAATTTTCGTTGGGGAAAATTTGCTTGCAGCGCCTATTGNCCTCTGCTCTGCGTGTTATTGGCTTGCACACTGGGTAAAGAACCCAGATTTGGGACAACACAATCCCAGTGAAAACTGCTCCTTCTTCCAGTTTCTCTCTTCTACAAAAGATGCAGCACTCCCAGTGCTATTTTGTGGTGTAACTTACTGACCATGCTGTATGTATAGATAGGCACTTCACTTGATCATATATACATACGTATATATGGTATTAAATACCAATATAATATTTAATACCGTATGTCTGGGTATATAAAACCCATTGACACTGGTGATGTGATCGTGGTCCTTAATGAAAAGGACTGAGATGGTCCCAACAGGGTACACAGTCCTGAATGTGACGGCCAGTTCTGTTTTAGCAGGCTAAAACTATATTAGTTTTATATTATATATTAGTTTTATATATATATATTAGCAAACTATATTAGTTTTTTTTAAATTCTGTTTCTGTTCAGATTTCCTTCCATTTGTACCTTCCATTAGTTCCTTTTCCCATTCCCTGCTCACAGCTATTACATGAATTGGAGATAATATACCAATATCCTAGAATTGCTTCCTTACTGTTCCCTCTTCAGGTAAATAGAGTGGAATAACACCGAGACGGGGTTTCTTGTGTTATATCCCCTTCCTTAAGGTTTTTTTCCTCGCCGGGAGTGGTAAATATACACCGGTGCTTTGCTGTTTGAGATCTCAGCCCCACTTTTCAAAGCTTTGCCTGAAGGTAAGCACCGAGTACAATTTTCATACACTTGCTACTGCTAGTGACAAGATTGGCAACCAGACTTCTGCAAATTACCCGTTTTTATTTACAGCTACAAATACCTAAAAAAAATTTTACGCTGCGTTTCTTTCACGCGGGATTCACATCATGTTCAGGAGAGCACAACCTCAAAGGCAGCGACCAAAAGAAGAGTGGAAAAATTTTCGTTGGGGAAAATTTGCTTGCAGCGCCTATTGTGCTTCAGTTTTCCCTGGCTTTATTAGGTAGGGGATGATAATTCAAGGCTTTTATTCCTTTGCCGAAAAGCTGGACTATATTCTTCCCCCCCCCCCCCCCCTTNTAACGCCACGCATTCAGCAAAGACTGCAAATCCTATCTGTGCACAATGATAAAACATATCCCTAAAAATGTAAATTAGGCCTCTTAGGCTCTAAGCTAATTTTCATGTGTATAGTAGAAACAAAAACATAATAAGGAAAGATGTAGCTGTTTAACCAGATTATCTTTAAAAAGTGACAGAGATCTGTGCTGGCTAATAGCCAGCTCCTGGTGCAACGTCTGCCTTACAAAGCACATGAAGGTCTTCTCACGACAGCTCTGTGCTTTGTAATCAGGGAAAGACAAAGCGTTTTAATTCTGTTCTGTTGTGCCGCGATAAAGTGGACACCCTGATTTAGCCACCCTGTTCTTCGGATGCCTCCAGGGGCCATTTGGCTGCTTGAATAGGAGCTAGAAGAGGGCTTACTGTGTCAGGACCTCCACTTACAGTTGTGTTAACGAAGGTTATGATTGACTGCTCTGCTCTTTGGACAACAATTTCTCTTCATTCCCTATTAATCAAAGTATTTCGAGGTGTTTTAAACTTAAAAAGGAACTAAGACTTCACCTTGGCTGTGGGCTTTATTGACTGGAAAGATCACTTAATGTTTTTGTGTTAATGAGGCTGTGATGACATCTAAGGCAATTTTACTTGGATAGCTATAGCTATATTGCTTCTGGTTGAGGTGATGGAGGGATGCTCTGTGTTGACTAGAAGAAAGGAGTCTCCTCCTTGTTGTAGTGCCTTCTGCTTACAGCTAAATCTTCGTGTGCCAAAGTGGCACCGGGGACGGGTCTGGAGTGACCCCTAGTTGGGCATCGCTGTGGTGGGGAACTGCGTTCCTCTAAGTTGTTTGTCTTCCTAGAGAGACTTCGCTGTACCGAGTGAACAAACTCACTTGATGGACAACTCAATATGTGCATTGATTATGAATGCCACGTGCTATTTAAGTATAGCACGCAGGTATTTGTAATTAACTCATGCTAACCAAACTTACCTAAGAGTAAGTAAGTGTGTAGGAGTACTTTGTCCCACCAGAAGGCAGTCTTTGCTTAGAGCTGCTGTTATCATGGCGCTTGCTTACAGCCAGCTATGCGTGTTGGCCGCTGTCTGCTCCAGACCATAAGCAGTGGTCACCCTTACGGCTATTTTATGTAAGGGGAGGCAGAGGAAAACTTGCCTGATCTAAGTTACACAGAGTAGGGACCAGGACCAGCTTCTGCCTATTACAGTTGTTCGCTCTGAGACTCTGACCACAAAGATAACGTATTTTGCATCGTGTACGTTTTAACAAGGCTGGAATGGCAAAAGTACAGGTAGGAAAAATAGATTATAAGACAAGACGGTGGTGGAAATACTATTTGGTAGAAGTTTGGTCCAAACTGTAGGGAGATACAATGAGTCACTCTTATCTGAAGTTGTGAAAGTACTATTAATGTTAACTTCTACACAAAATATTTTAAATGCTCGTTACATTCTGCGTATTTAGTGCTGTCTGCAAATTCTGCTCCTTTTAATATCTTTCTGGCAGAGCAGGCCCTACCTGACTCTAATAATCTCTGTTGATCATGAATTAATGACTCAATACTGCTTAAAAAAAGGTCTTAAGCTATTAATGTGCATGTATATTACCCACATTTATAAACTGGGAAGTGTAATTCTTTCAGCGTTTGATAGGCTCTGCTTATAGATTTGCTTAAAAATAGAAAAATTAATGTACTGGAACAATTTTGAAAGGCCCATAAATAATGAGCTGAGGACCAAAGGCTTGAAACATATCTAAGGTTTAATTATGATAAATTACTTTGGGAGGTTTGTTAGAAGCCTTTTAGCATCTATGAACCATCATTATTGCACATGAGTGAAAGCGCGGAGACTCCAACTGGTACATCTCTCCCTGGCTGAAGGTTTATCCTTGCAACTTTAGCTGTAACGTGTCTTAAATACTGTACACATAAACTTAGTTCCTGGCTGTGATCTGGCTTATCAACTCTAATGGGAAAGCTCTGATAATTAACTATTGCAAAGTGGATCTGGCCACGTCTCACATGTCGTGGTGGACCTACATGACAGCTGATAGTCCGAAGACCAGATCCAGCCTGGTGATGTTTCACTCTGATCTGTTGTTGTCCTCTCAGAGTAAACTGAAAGTAGGGGCTTTTTGTTTGTTTGTTTGTTTTTGAAGCAATTAATGTGCATCTTTCGCATGTATGTGGTTAAACAGGATGCAGAACCTGCGACCCCAGGGGAAAGCTATGCAATATCAAAATCTAGACTGGCTCCCCGTGATTGCGGATGTCAGGGTGGTCTTAAATAGGAGGAGAAGAAGAAGAATCTGTGGGGTTTTTTCTGAGTTGTGTTTGGCTCCTGGCGCTGCCAGCACATCCCGCAGCCGTCGAAGCGGCTGGGTTCATGTTCAGTCAGCTTGGGTTGAGGAAAGCCAGGTTTTTCATAGCTGGCTTCATCTTTGCAGAGACTTTCCTTCCCCAAGCTGCGCTATTCTCTTAACTAAAGACAAGGCAGCGTGCCAGAGACAGTCAGGAAGAAATATAAGAAAACAGATTCAGAGCTGTCATTCATTATTTAAACAGTGGTAACACCAATCCACATGTATGAAGAGCAAGAGGTGGTTTTTTTTTTCCTTTTACACCAGAATCGTTTAATCTGTATCTTCACTAGGGAGTTGTTCTTGTTTAACTAAACTGGTTCTTCTAAACCAAGTGAGTTAAAATGGTGCAAAACTGTTTATTGTCAAGTTCTCTTTACATCCCTGAAGAAACAGGTAGGAGCCTTATAGACACTGAAAAGAGGCGAGATTAGGTTGCATGTAATGTGCAGTGGTGCAGGAAGTGCGTGGTGTAAAAATGCCAAATTGCACCTGAAGAGCCGATTACTGAGTCTTAAAATTCACCGCTGTTAAAAGTGTAATTTCTGCATGTGAAATGTTCAGCTAAGGATTAAAGTAATCCCACTACCAGCTCATGAAATGCCGTCTTCCCCGGTGCACCAGCGCACCTTTCAGGGATGAGGATGAGGATGGTACGGAGGAATCGGAGATGTTCGTCTCGGAGCACGGCTCTGCAAACGCCTCGTGCCCTCCCAGCTGAAGGGGTGATGGACTACGTGATCAGGTGGAGGAAAAAAGCGGTGGGTGAAGGCACGGCAGATATTTCTTATACTGGTATTACTGCTAAGCTCTTTGTGATGTGAACCTGTGGCTTAACGTGCACGTTTTGGTTTAGTTTTATGGTAATCGACTTCAAAATAAATGCTGATATTACATACCTAGCTCAAACAGGATGGTTATAAATCAGCCTTATGGTGAAATGATATTGAACCGTATTTCTGCTCAAAGAAAAGCACGAGCATTATTATATCTTGTTCTATTAAAGCTTCTGTTTAGAGGTACCTATAATAAAAGAAAAAAACCAAGATGTGAAGTTGCAAAAGGTGGAATAGAGCAGTTAGTGTTCCATGGGCTGTTGGATGCTCGTTATTGCGTATCTCAGCTAGAAGGAGCAAAGAGAAGTTGCAGAAAATAATCAAAGACATGCGAATTCTCTTCAAGAGGAAACTGGGGAAGGCTGGGATGCCTCTCTGCAAAACCGCAAATGACAGCGGCTGGGAAAGGTCTATGAGGCACCTAATCCTGCAGGGAAAGGAAATTTGGCAACTCTGCCTCCCTCTCTCAACACAGGTCCAAAGAAGGAAAAAAGAAATAAAACGGTGGGATCTTCCAAACAAATAAAGGGAGGAAGCTCATTTTTTTTGCAGCCAGTTATGAGGTTTGAGGAATGCATGGTCCAGCTTGGAAAATAACACTTTAAGAGATGATTTGCCCTGAGAGTTTTCTATATTGGGCGCGTTGCTCTGAGTAATTCAGGATGGCCATTCAGTTCCAGTTCAGACAATAAAATACTCCTGGGCGGCTTCTTTCTGGGTCCAGAGACAGAGTTTTTTGGTCCGCTTTTCTGTCTAGAAAGATGGGGAAAACTATAATGTAGAAGAAGGATATAAAATATCAGAAAACATTTTCACATTCTTCTCATCAGGGTAATAGAGGGCATCTACCATAGCGTTTTGTTCTTTAGTTTGAACAGTTATTGATACCTTTATTTGGGCATACTATTTTCTGTTCATGTTAAATCGCTGGGGAAGGAAGTGAATTTGATTAAAAGTGAGCACAGCAGAATTCAGAAAAGGATAAAACTCAAAATTGTTTCTTTTTCTTAAGACTGTCATACTGTCGGACTTTTTTGACACTATGAAAAAAAGGCAAAAAAGATAGTCAGAAAATGTGACTTCACAAATGAGAAATAACTGAAAGCTCAAACTTCTCAAAAGTATTGTCACACATTTTGAAATTAATTACACTGTTTGTAGAGTTACTGGTCTGTTGTCAGGAATGTCGTGCATAGATTTTTATTAATGTTTTCCCTCAGTCTAGAGGGGTGATGGGGGAGCAGGAAGCCTTCCATTTAAACACTGTGCATTTAAACACTTGCCTGTGCATTTAAACACTGGATTGAATGCAAAATAAAATATATAACAAAGATCAGAAGGAAAAAAACCCAAACTGCAAAAGGAGATTTTCCACCACAGCTGTTGTGCTTTTTTTGAGGAGGAGGCCCAGAAACTGTCTCCTGGTGACTGTGGCAAAATTCTGCTTGTCCCCAAGTGAGTTAGGATGCCTGGATTCATTAGTGTTGTGAGGACTAATGAACTAGTATTCATAAAATACCAGCTAAAAAGTATCTCATAGGAGGGGACAATGTGGAAAAAACCTCACCAAAACAAACTTTTTTTTGTTTCCTGTTGACAAATAGAGAAACCAGATATTCAATTTGCCTTTTGAGCTTGTATTCCTATTAAAATGGATTACCTGATTTAACTGACCTAGGATGCAGCCTTCTGCCCGGTGAAAAGAACGGCAAACTTTCTAATTTTTGCGTCTGAGGGCGAATTCGCTCTTACCAGCTTGTTTCACTCAGTTGCCTTTGTGCTCTGCCCGTAATTCCCATTAACGTTAATAGGGCTTAAATGGGCGAATCCCTGGGGAATCGATGCGGTTACAGCGTGTGACTCCATCCCCTCTTTGCCAGGCTGCGATATGACGGCGTCGCTGACAGTATTTGGCAGTCTCTTCGAATTAGCGCCGTTTGACAAGGTGCCTCCTCGCCTGGGGACAGGCAGAACGCGGAGGTGACTGGCGGTGGCCCGTCCTGCCTTCGCAGCGTGCCTTGGCGAGGGCTGCTCCGCCAGACACCCCGCAGCGGTGGCTTTACGTGACAGCAGGAGCCTCTTAGGCAACACATCTGAATCGAGAGAAGTGGGGGAAAAATACCCCCAAACTTGGCTTTTGTTGGCGCTGTGAGAGAGGACGTGGTATTTCATGATACCATGAGGTCGGAAGGTTGGTGGGTGATGGAGGCTACGGAGATGAGGTGCAGTGTTATCCGCCGCCGCGCTGGGATGTGCTGGGATGTGGGTTCATTTGGCAAAAGGAGGGGGAAGCACATTATCGAAACGAGAATTCCCTGAACTGTGCTACAAGTCACCTATTATCTCCTCTGTGTGTATGTATGTATGTGTGTGTATATATGCTGCTATATATACATTTATATGTGTGTATATATATGTGTGTGTATATATGTACACACACACACACACACAGATATTCTCCTGTTGAACCAAATTCGGTGTAGTTACAGTAGTGTTGCTATGGTGACCCGAAGTGACAGCTGTTATTTTGTGCTTTTCCGAGGACTGTGTGATAATGATGGTCGTTTTCCCAAGGGGAAGGGGTGGGTAGTAAAAATAAATCTGCAAAGAAACGAACAGGTAGCATGTAAAAATCCATTCTTGTTAGCAGTAATTAAATAAGCGCTATGGGATTCTAATGGGGGTAAAAAAGGCAATTTTAGATTAAAATAGCTTGGACTCCGTGAATCTAAATGAGCATTGTATTTGTTGCGAGGAGGATGCAAAAACCTTCATGTTTCATTATGGTAATTTTCTGCTTACACTGCCCAGTCCCAGGGTCGGGGATGGTGCTCCTTGGGCTGAATCCTGAGGCACTCAGAAGAACACATTGTCCTCCTTTCAGATGATGCTGATTGAAAGCAAGATTTATTTTTTTAAACAAAATAAACCCAAAACCCTACCATTTTTGAGCCATAAATGCATATACATATACTTGCAAACTCCTCTCTGCTTCTCAGATGTCGCTGAAACTGAAATTTAAGTGTAGAAATCCCAAAGCATCACAAGATCGATGACCGAAAAGAAGGCACTGTTACTAATTGCTGTGACTTTGTCCGATGCCTTTCTCCTGAAGGAAACCTAAATATTCCTCTTGCCTGGTTCTCGGTCTTCCTGCCTCTGTTGAAGCATGTGTGAACTTACGAATCGAGAGGGATCTCTTACTGGTAAGAAGGAAAGGTTTGATGCTGTAATTTCAACAACCCCCCCGTCGTGTTGCCTGCCTGTGCTGTCATCTCATCACGCACAGTCGTTCCGCACCATTTCCTTGTGGGTTGTCCTGCCTTGGACTGCTGCTGCTTCCCCCAGTTAGCTCAAGCACAGTTACTGAAGTACCTGGTTTGCCGCCTCTGCCTTAATTTTGCAGCTATATCCAGCTCCAGTCTTGCCTGCAGGCTTTAGCTTTTTCCTTGCTGTATGATTCTGGCAATAGGATTGTCTCTTCTTTATTTTTCTCGGCAAAATGAACTCATTCAGGCTGGAGGCCATCCTGGCTGACCTGGTGCTCCTCTTCCTTCCTCAACGGTCCCCATTCAACTCGGGAAGGGTATGGAAATGAAAGGTATGTAGAAGCTGAAAATACATTTTTATAGAATCATAGAATGGTTTGGGTTGGAAGGAACCTTAAAGCTCACCTCGTTCCAACCCTCTGCCCTGGGCAGGGACACCTGCCACCAGACCAGGGTGCTCCAAGCCCCGTCCAACCTGGCCTTGAACCTCCAGGGATGGGGCAGCCACAGCTTCTCTGGGCAACCCCGGCCAGGGGCTCACACAATAAAGAATTTCTTCCTAATAGCTAATCTAAATTTAAATTTTCCTTCCCTACTGATACTTGTAGTAGAGTCAACCGGGTTGGGGAAGGAGGTGACAGAGATCTGCAGGTGGGCATTCTATTGTGCTTTTGCAATGCAGTTTGGTTTATTGTAACCATTTCCCTGTTGTTTCGGGTTTTTTTTTTTTCCTTGCTGCAGTTTCAGGCAAGTAATTTTTATGATGTTTCAATTTTCCTTATGTTTTGGAGCTTCTTCTGTCCGTAAGTCAGCTATTTTGGTTATGTTTTGCTGTACTGAAGAACTCTTAATTACCTTTAACTGAAGGCTGCACTGTCAATTTGCTTATTACGAAAAGCTGCCATGCAAATGTAGCTGTAATTTAATTACCTGTGGAAAGCTTGCAACCGGAGCTTGGAGGAAACATGTGAAAGCACCTGGCAGCTGCTGTGTGTAGATGCAAATTGAATGAAACAGTTACAGCGAGAGAAAACCAAAGAGATAACTTTGGCAGGAAAGTAAATAGAGGAATTATGCCTTTTCCTTGCGAGAATTAAACTCGTGTCTTCTATGCAGAGGTGAAGTTCAATTCGCAGTCAGTGAATATCAGCACGTTTTTATTAATGTACCAACAGTTTTTCAATGCAATTATAAAAGATATACAATTAATTTTGCTGTAATACAGGGACCACATAAGCACCCTTACGTATCCTAAAGCAGGACTGGTTTGTCGTGGCCGTAGCTTGCATCCAGGGAAAGTTTTGTCCCCATCAGGTGGGATTAGGGTGAACTGGGCAGAATTTAAGCATTATACCTTATTCTGTCAGTGACTTCGGTTAGGGACTTTACGAATCAGCTAGGGGGTCAGGCAATTCGCACTCTTCGTAGTGTTCAGGTAATGAAATATTTTAGTTTATTCCCTGTTGCAACTCTCTGCTTAGACACAGGGCTGGTTTATAGGAGCGGGCTGATGACTTACAAACCACACCGCTGCTGCTGCAGCTCTTGTTTCAGCATTGCTGGACGTGGAGTTTGCCACTGGGATACCAGTTTATCAAGATATCCTCAGCGCTGCCCGCTGAAGCACGCAGGACGTGAACGGAAACTGCAGTGGTGCTTAGCGATGGGTTTTGGTCGTCACTCTGCCGTCGATGGGAATACCAGATTGCCACTCCTGTTGTGCCTGTTCTTTAACTCATGAACAGCATCATCTAACGGTGAGAGGAGCAGATCAGCTTTCCTGTCCTAGCCAGCATTTAATATTTGAGGTGATTCGTTCATTTATGAAATCTATACTCGCAGGACAGGCGGAAGCAAATAAACAGGTTACTGTTGTCTCTGCTTGTCATCTCAGCAGCATTTCTTTCTAGTTGTTCAGTTTGTATTTTATGAAGTTTGTTACACATCCTGGCATGGCTTCTTGGCTATTAGAGTGTGTGGAAGTCCTGAGTGACTTCCAAGCCCAGTACTACTGACACCCTATCGTTGCTTAGCCTTCAGGGTGAAGGAAGATCATGTAGCCTGCTTGATGTATTAAGAGGCATCCAGAAGGAGTGTCACAAAAGATAGATTGGTTACTTTTTTGTGATTAATGAAGGAAGGTAATAGCTAGTAGATGTTCCTCTGGGTGAGGAGTTCACCCGTGGAACTGGGGAGCCTTAAGCGCGATGACTTCCTGAATAACTGCTGTTAGTGAAGCTGCTGAACAGGAGAGCGGGTCAAGGAGATGATAGAATCAAAATATGGTTTGGGTTGGAAGGAACCTTAAAGACCATCTTGTTCCAACCCCCTGCCATGGGCAGGGACACATCCCACCAGACCAGGTTGCTCCAAGCCCCGTCCAACCTGGCCTTGAACCTCCAGGGATGGGGCAGCCACAGCTTCTCTGGGCAACCTAGGACAGTGTCACCACCCTTAGTGGTGAAAAGTGAAAAATTTCTTTCTAATATCTAACCTAAATCTGCCCTCTTCCAGTTTAAAACTGTAACCCCTTGTCACTACGATCCCTGATCCAGAGTCCCTCCCCAGCTTTCCTGTAGGCTCCCTTTAGGTACTGGAAGGGGCTACAAGGTTTCCATGGAGCCTTCTCTTCTCCAGGCTGAACATCCCCGACTCTCGCAGCCTGCCCTCACAGCAGAGGGGCTCCAGCCCTCGGGATCATTTTCGTGGCCTCCTCTGGACTTGCTCCAACAGGTCCATGTCTGCCTTGTACTGACCTCGTCACCTTTGCGCCCTATCCTGATGTTACGTGGCAGGATTTTGGTCTCCTGCGCTGCTGGGTGAGCAGAAGCGTTGCCTGGAGCTGCTCCAGTGCCGTGATCCCACCATCAGCGTTGCCTTTGCTGTCCCAAGGATGCCCCACCTGTGCCTGGAACGAAAAATTTTTTTCACAAAGGTGGTCTTCATAGCTCCATCTGATTCCTTGGAGTCTGAGATATTCCTAATGTCACCTTGTGTAAATAATAAGACAGAGATCTATATTTATATTTATCCTAATTGGCACTGGGAAGCTTGAAAGTGTAATAAAATACTGCTGTTCCCAGCTCTTGTCCCACATGGCTTGTGTTCCTCTGCAGTCCAAGGTGTGAATGAATCTTTATATGATTGTAACCAGTTTACCCTTCATTATCATTACGAGTATTGTTAAATATTCTGTGGAAACAGCAACATGAGATACTGGTTTACAAAGGATTTGGTAAATCCTTCGCTGTGATCACAATAAAAAAAAGAAATGTGAATTTTAGGGCAAAATATTTAGACCTTCAGATTTGAGGTACGCAAATAACATACTCCGTTATAACATCTCTGTTGTGTGAGATGAGGAGATAAAAATCTATTCTTCTCTATCTAACCTATCAAGTTTTCAGTCAGTGCTGGGGATGAAGTGATGGTTGTGGATTCTTTTGTCGGATAGATTTGATGTTCTGCCTATCAAAAGGAATAAATAAAGGTGGCTTGATTACAGTATATTAATATCTTTGCTGTGAGAAAATACTGAATAGCAGAAAAGCTGTAACAAAAATCAACCCCTGGAAGCTGAAGCTTCACATCTAAGTGTGAAATTGAAAACCCTTCCAAAAGTGAGGGTGCTAAACATTGCAAAAATCTTCTCAAAAATTGTTGCACCTGACTTGGTGCTTTTATTTCAATACTTGGATGGTTTTGAGAGGCAGCTTTAATCAGTTGCAAGTTAGTGGTCTCAGCTTCAAACTTAATGGCCAGCGTTTGAGAGGGAAAACAGATGGGCCGGTGATCCCTTCTGTCCTTCAACTCTGAGAAGTCCTCTCCTCGCTTTGATTTTATGCCCCGTACTGAGTCCTAGATGTTTTTGAGCTCTTGGATTTTCTCTCAACGCTGTGAACGTGCTTTCTGGTCGAAACTTGTGCTTTCTGCATCTGCTGGCATCCTGTTTCTGATCTGTGGAGGAAAACTCCGCTGAGCTTCGTTCTGTGGAGAAAGGGGAGCAGCTACTCCCGGGAGGCTCAAATGATGCTTGGTAGAGACACTATTCATGACGTGGTTGCAAAATGGGAAGTACTTTGGGCTATTTAAAAGCAAATAAACAAAAATATCCACCAAACCCTGTAGGTTACGCCTATGAAAATGGGCAAAATAATCATGCTACAAATATTTAGGCCAAAATCCGATGGGAGAAGGTGCTGTCGTCTTATGGGGTGCAACTGCTGGCAGTTGGCGATGCTCTAGATAATGTATTTATATCCTGACTCATGCGCCTCAAAAAAGGACATTTTTTTGAGGTCACGACTTCTTAATATCTGTTATGGAGCTAAAGGAATTTGGGGATGACGCAACTGTTCACAAAACGTGTTTGAAACACAAGCTGTAGTGCAGAGCTCTAACTTTATTTTGGAAAGGTAGATGAAAAGCTGAAATCACTGATTTTTATTTTTGTTTTCTACTGTTCTTCCTTTTGAGTAATTTTGTTGGGACCGCTCAACAAGTTTTAGTATGAAATGCCTTCTGTTAAGATAGGGAATCGTGTTTCCATGAAAAAAACAAATCACAGTCTGCTGTGAAGTCTGTAAATTAATGTAACTTCATTGGTCTATAGCACTGTCTCAAATATTAGTGACGGATGATTGACAGCATGGTAGAGTCTTTTCTTTGAGTGTAACCAAGAGTTTATGGAGAAAATGGGGGTTCTTTATGGCCGAGGATCACAGGTCGGCTTGGTGTGACAGCAATGCACGTCTGTTTAGGTGGCGTTCTCATCAACTTTCATTTCTGAACAAGAAGTTACCAGGGCAGAGACAAAGGTCCTGCTTAATGACTTACCGGCACCTCCATATAACACTTCATTCATCCTTTTTTTTTTCTTTTTTTTTTTTTGTTAAATACCATGAATAATGTCAAACCAGAACCAAAAAAATCACTTATTTGGCATTTTAGAAGCAATAACGTGTTGACGTAATACTTAAGCAGAACTGCTTCTGCTTGGCAGTGTGTGTTTTAAGGTTTTCCGTATATTCCAGCCTTTCGACTTTGGGGAATCTCGGTCTCTTTATGGCATTCGCAGTTCCGCTGTAATCTTAATTAGATGTTGTCCCCGTTGATTTTCAGTTAACCGAGGGCACCTGTTTCTCTAGCTGAGAGACGATTTACACAGGCAGCCAAAAACCTTTTTAAACATGCGAAATTTGCCTGTTATGCAGCGGCTGCCGGCGAGTAGCTATCCTGAAATCTGTAGGTGGCAACTGTATAAGTGAGCATTTTATGGTCTATTACAATTCAACTTTATTGAGCAATTTAAACTGCCTACTTGGTATTTTGTTTGGTTTTTGCGCCTAGGAGTTTGCATCTAATGGGCAGAGCTAAAATACAAAGTAAAAATAAAATTTCACCCTTGTCTCTGTGTCCAGAATTAGTCATTGGAAACATGAGAGCTTCCGTCACTGGGGATGGATAATTAATTCATATTTGAATTTTAAAAAGCCTTTGTGATTTTTTAATTTTTTTTTTAAATAATGACTGATTAGGCACTTTGGGAATGAATATATACAAAATTTTCTTTCAGCTGAAATAACCGGAGTTTAAAAAGGCTGAATTGCAGTGAATAGCTTTTGATTTAAGAACTAAATGGTTCCTCAGTGCCAAAGAGAGGTTTTGTAGGTTTTATTTGTATATAAAAAAGGAAATAACCTGCAATGTACACTAGTAGAAAAATTTAACATGAAAATATACAGAACTGCAAAGCTCATGTGATGCAAGGGTTCCTCTAGCAAGTTTATCATGGGCTGGGTTGCATACGCAGTCAGGAATTTATGGGAATATTTAAAGTTGCATGGTATATTGCATGAGATATAAAATAGGCATGATTAAAGTTCCTCTAGGAGCTTCATGATTCTAATATTTTAACTTCTCTGTGCCTAACTTCTTCCTGTTAATGTTGACTAAAGTACTTTTTTGTAAATATCTTTGACTAGACGTTTGTATCAATCGTTATCTTTAATTGTCTTGGAGTAATATGCTCAGTAAAGCCTGCGTTGTAAATGCTGAAACTGTTTATAATGCTTTACTGATTTACAATTATTAAATTATATTGCCAGGGGAGGAAAAGGTTTTTATTCTTCCTAGCATCTGACTTCAGTAAATGTGTAATTGTGTATGGAGCAGAGCACTTCATTCTTTGCCCAGGGAATACCTTGAATTTTCAGAGATTTAACGGGACTGTGCAACATTTAGGAGGCTGGGAAGAGTTCAGAATGCAGTACATGAGTAAAAGGATTTCCTGGAAATACACAAAATAACCATTATTGCTATTTTCCCCCAGATCTAATTTGACATGTTATTTTTTTGAATACTAGCTAAACCTTCTTCTACATCGGTCTTAATTGAAGGCTGTCTCGAAACATTTTGGTTCGTATTGTTACCCAGCTGCACTTGCTTGTTTTAATAAGACAATTCTTTCAGAGAAAAAAGCCAGTTGAGCAAGATTTGGTAGATGTTCCTGGTCAGTCATGGACTACAGGGATGGGGGGCCAGCGGCTGCGGTCTCTCTGTTTCGTTGCTCATCTGTAAATTGTGGCAAATGGCAATTTTATAGATCCCATGGTACCTGCTCTGTGAAGGGCCGGCACTTAGAGGGGAAAATGGAAGATCTGAAGAAACGTCTTGTGTGTTGGGAGAGAGGAATTAGGTACATCCCAACTTTTTAGGAAAAACCCTAGTTACTTCTTGGAGTCGCAAGTGCTGTTGAGCGTGGCGGTGATCGCTTGGCTACTCTTTCGGTGTGTGGCAAGTAAGATCAGTGGCAGATAGGACAAGGAAGAGGTTCAAATGGAACACCAAGCCACGCTGTATTCCTGTGTCCATCCACCTCGACAGAGAGGGAAGGCAAGGAGCTGCGAGCTACTGCGCTGGTTTAAAATGAACATGGGATTTTTCTTTCCAAGTAATGTTGAGACAACGTTGTGGAGAGAGCAAACAAGGCTCATTTCTTTTTTTTTCTCTTTTTTCTTTTTAATATAATAGGCCGAAAATGTCCACAGGAACATCCATGTTTCTATGATTACAGGATTGTGTCCCCTTGTGGACTATAAGTATGATAAGAAATGAATATGATGATCCTGTACTACACCCGAAAAGCCATAAGGGAAGCAGGAACATGTCATGGATTTACAGTCCTTGATGTCTCAGACCAAGGAGTGCCTTTGCATCTCCCTGCTGGTTTTGGACTACATTAAGTAGGAGCTTTTTATAAAGAATATTAATAACTAGAATAAAAGCGCACAAAAATATGAAAAGCCAATAAATGCATTCTTTCTTAAAAAGTCATATTTTTAGTAACTAAATAAAAAAGTGGAGGTTATTTTTTTTGCTGTTACCTTAAGTGAAATGAAGAAAAATCACTAGAAGAAATTATGAAAACTTGATCAGAACCTTGGAAAACTTAAGTTTACCTCCTTCATGTATCTCATAGTGGTTTCTTGCCCCCCCCAAAATGGATGTATTGGTTGCAGTCTAGTTAATGATCTTTTTTCCTTAGTCTGATAGCGGCAGAAGGAATTAGCAATTAAAGCTTTTTTTGTTTTCTGCTCAGTGGCTGCAGTGTTTCAGGGCTTGGGAATATACTGTTGGCTGTTCCAATCAGGTACAGCCCATCAATTAGCTCTGCCTAATACATCAGCTAATTTTTCATGCCTGAAATTCAAATGTTATTTGTTAAGCTTCCAGTTAATGAAGTCTTGCAGACTATTAATAGAGTTCACTGCTTGAATATATTGTTCTTTCCATTTGGCTTGAAACAGCAGGATTAGAGGTGGGACACATGAAAGTTGTAAAACAGAGCAACATATTGGGGAATGCAGCGGGTACCCCCTCCTGGAATGGTCTCAGGGAAGGGTGGTTGGGTGGATGGCAGCCCGGGGCGGATGAAAACGTTACCGATATGACCTCATCCAGAAGGATTTGAGTAGTTGCTGTGTCCACGTAGCAGAAATGCAAAGAATCTGGTGTCGAGCCTTCTTGAAGCTCTGTCTCGCCCTGCCGAGCGTGTTTCAGGTGAAGATGACCACCTCAGCAGCACAAATCCACAGATTACCTCCTTCAAAACTGCCAGGAATATGCACAAACAGTAATAGGTAATCAGTTATGTAGTCCAGAAAATGTCATTTTATTGGTTATTTACTACTGCTGTAAAAGAGGAGGAGGAGAAGGGAGAAGAAGAATAGCTATGAAAAGAAACCCGATTGCAGGACTCTGGCTGCTGGGGAGTATCCATACAGTTTAGTCCATGATAACCCAACTGAACTTTATTTTTTCAGCTAAAATGGAGGTGTAAACCAAACCAAATTTACTGTCTGAATTATACCGGGTATTTTATTTCCTTAGAAATAGCTGGAGAAGTTTAATTTTTCTTTTTAGCCCACGTAAGACAAAGACACACAGAAGATACAGTCGGTCTTTCTCATGTGGTTATGCCACTTGAAGATAAATCCGGAACAAAGATGGGTCAAGGGTAGGAATTACAATTTTTTCTGTAAATGGGAAGTAGTGCCGCTCTTTCCCAGAATGAAATATTACGGGGTGACAGTGTTGACAGAGGGAGCTGACATGACGCTGCCGAGGTTGATTGGATTATGAAGGGATTAAGTAGTAATGGGATTGGAAGATACTTCTTGAATGAGAAGACAGCTGTAGAGGATTTTGAAAGGAAGGTTTATGGGGTTGAGTCAGTGCAGCCTTGTGGTGTGAGCCAGCCAAAGCTGTGAGCCTTGCCTTGGATCAGGGGCTGCACGGGGGCAGGAAGCTCGGAGCTTGTCAAGCCCGAGAAGTAGAAATACAGGCAAAATCAGAACCCGAGCCCTTCATTCAGGGGGTTACGTTGACCTAACAGAAGCAAACGTTTTCATAAAAACACTGAATTAAAACCAAAAAAAAACAAAAAAAAAAAAAAAAAAAAGGCCTGCTCTATGAAGTTTTGTTTCCTAAGCAAGGGCGAGAATGCGAAATGATAGACGGTAACATGTCAAAGTAGGTCTGTGTTAATGATACATTATCCTGCTTTCACCTTTATCATTGCTAAATGTTTGTAGTAAAATTAAAAAAAAAGTTTGTCCCTGCAACTAGACCATAACTAAAAGGAGTTAACAGAGAAACAATTGGACACCAAAATACCTGGACGGTGTATGGACAGGCTGGGAGAGTCGGGGTTGTTCAGCCTGGAGAAGAGAAGGCACCGGGGAGACCTTAGAGCCCTTCCAGTCCCTAAAGGGGTTCCAGGAAAGCTGGGGAGGGACTCTGGATCAGGGAATGGAGCCATGGGATGAGGGATAATGGCTTCAAACTGGACGAGGGAGATTTAGATGAGATCTCAGGAAGAAATTTTTCATTCTGAGGGTGGTGAGATACTGGCCCATGTTGCCCAGAGAAGCTGTGGCTGCCCCATCCCTGGAGGTTCAAGGCCGGGTTGGACGGGGCTTGGAGCACCCTGGTCTGGTGGGAGGTGTCCCTGCCCAGGGCAGGGGGGTTGGAACTGGATGATCTGTAAGGTCCCTTCCCACCCAAACCATGCCATGATTCTATGCTCATTCTCTCTGTAAAGATTTATGTGGAGCAGAAATATCCTTGAAAGTCGGAGGTAAAACTCTGTTTAAGCTTACCCTGTACTTGCAGTAATCCCAAATGTGTTTGACTGGATCAAATTTTAAGAGAAAAGGAGAAAATGGTGTAGAAGCTAGGCTCTCAAGCGCCATAAGGGATTAAAAAGTTCATGGTTTCTGAACACGGTCCAGATGTGGAAGAAGTGGTGGACTTCTTGATTGTCTGTATGGACACCTTTAATTGTGCCTGGAACTAAACAGTGTCAGCCAGGTGATAAAACACATATGAGATGATACATCTTAAACCAGGAGAAATACGGGTGGCTGCAGCGTGTAAGAGACCTTGCAAAGGGACATAGATGTCTCCTTCTGCACTTTGCAATAGCCGATGTTATGACCAGTAGGAGGGAAAAGGATTTCTGAGTAGTTTTAGCTGTTTGAGGCCTCGGAGCTATTGAAAATGTGAACACTTAGCAGATGTGTGGATGCCTGCCTTGATTTCTGTTAATAGCTGTTAACTTTGCTCGTTCATTTCTATCTTCTTCTTCAGGCCAGCATTTATCTTGACTGGACTGAGTTTGTAACTGGCCAGTACCCTTGTTGGTCATTCCTGTAAGCTTGGTAGATACTCAAATACTATAGATACCCTCCTTCAGGGAGGTGTATACCTGATTTTGAAGGAACCTGCTCCTTTTGGCAACCAACAATGCGAGGTTCAATTTTTTTTTTTCCACAAATCAGAGCTTGAAATCATGTGCCACGTGTCCACCAGAGCCAAGATCTCTGCTTTCCAAGGTTACTGCTCTTTTCAAAATTGCTCCAGGCCAGATCAGTTTTTTGCTATTAAACAGGAGATCACACTAGAGTGGGGAAGGTGCTTCTCTTCCATATGATTTGGAGATTGTGGTAACCAAATTAGCCTTTTGTAAAGAAAACTCTGCTGAACGGGCACCTAGATTACCGCATGATAAATCTCTGAAAACCCTGTTCCTGTTGGTTGTGTACTTCCTTACATCCACGTTACAAGAACTTGATAATCCAAAATACTTGACGATCCTAATTTTTCAGCGATAAATGTCTTACTAAGCGCAATTCAAGGAATTTTGTCATACAGTATTCCTACTAGTTAAAGTTAGCTAATTAATTGCTGGCCATAAATACTTAATTTTTTCCTTAATAGAGGGAAATCAACTGAATCTAGCCTGGGAGATGATAAAATTGGGCACTGTATATTGAGTTTTTGATCTCAGTGACCCACTGTGGAGATAAGTCCTATAGGTGGAACCTGTTGTTTAAAATCTTGGGTCAGTTTTCATTTTTGCAGTCTTTGAACTTTACTACATGTCCCTCTATATTATAAGAGAGTAAACAGTGGCACTGTGCTACATATGAGCTGCTGTGTACGTTCTCGTTCCCATCTTTATTTTCTGCTTCGCGTAAAGTTCCCTCCTTCAGAAATATTTTTTGAAAATTGATCTTATGTATACAATGCTATGGTAAGTTAGAGAAAACATCTTATCATGGGTGGGCACCCAAATGTGATGTATAACCAGGGTTTGGGAGTGATCAGGACTGAAATTCCTGCTACCGAACTACAGCGGTAGCTCAGACGTCATCTCCCACATACTCTGTGAATTATTTTTGGCTTTGACGTGCTGACATTTTGAAAAATAAAAATGATTTGAACCCCATCCGTTAGTAATTCTTGAGTGATGTGCCCTTATGTTACAGCAGAAGAGGTTAGGGGGGGTGTGATGTGTGATTTGGGGTTACCTGGCCATAGCGGAGGAGGTGGCTGTTGCGCTTGGTTTGGGGTACCAAAACAATAATGTCCCGTGGTTGTTACGTGACAATTTAATCCGTGCCATCGCTGGTAAGATGGTGATGAAATAAAAGCAGAGAATAGCTAAAGGCCTCTGATAAAGGCAAGATTTAAGCAATATAGTTGGTAAATCAAATATGGTTGCATCGGTGTTTCTGCTCTCTTTTAATGTTTCTCTGAATATATCTTTCACCTCATTAGCATTTTTTATAAAAAAACCCCGCTCTGTAGCCTTGTACAAAATGACATTTAAGAATCTTGCTTATACTCCCTCTGCTCCCCATGCGTGCGTTGTGTGGGTTGGTTTTTATTTTAACAAATCTATTCAATATTTGGGACAGAGAGTTGCAGACTAATTACGGTTTAGCCGAAGGACTTGAAATGATTATTATTATTGTACAAATACAGAGTTCGTGGATGGAAAAGGGATGAAGAAATGTTTGCCACCTTTCTGACAGATTGATGCATCTCTCGCCTAACCTTTAGGCCAGACAGCTTGGAAGTCTAATGAGCCTGAATTATTCAGAAGGCAGTGAAGATTAGTTTGATAGTGAGAGTATGTATTGATCGGCCAGCATTCCTTCTGCAGGGTTGAGCTTCCAAAATAGTTAATAACTTTAAAATAGGTTTTTATTTTAGGGGAGGGGAAAAAAAAAAGCTGGCTTTTTTTTTTTTGCAGAAAAATTACGGATTTTCGTAAATCTTTGCTAGATGCTAATCTTAAAAAAAAACCCAAACCAAACCAAAACCCAAACCAAAAAAACAAAAAACCTTGTGCCTTTTTTTTTTTTTTTTAACATAGTGGCTAACAATACATCTGACACTGTCTTATATCCTTCCGCAACAAGATCCATTTCTTTCAGGCAATTACCGGCTTCTCTTTCAGATAAGATATAGGTTTATTGAGTTTCCTACTGTGCAATTACAGTTCTCAAGAACAGATTACTACGTCCAGGCAGCCTGGATGATGGAGTTGATTGCAGTGGGACGTCGGAGAAAGATGCTGCAGCGTGATGGGGTTTTTTTTTTTTTTTTGGTGGTGATCTGGAATATTATAGGGAGAAACTTCAGTGTTGTTACGGATCGATTCTACTTCATGGCCAGACAGAGCCAACCTAATTCTTGCACAAACTAGCGATGTGTGCAGCCGCAAAATGCATTTCTGTCTTTAATATGGGAAATAGGAAGACCCGCCATTAGCTTAAAACACGTTCTGAAATTTCCAGCCTGTAATGAGAAAGACCAATAATGGTCATTTTTACCGTGCTTTTTTGCAAAATAAATTTTTATTGTGTAAATTGATGACACTTGAGACAACACGTTTCAGATTTTAGCGGCGTTCTACAAAATGCTCCTGCTCGGTGCATTTGTCAAAGATTATTAAATGTTGGGGACCCAAAGAAGGGCTCATTCATATGCAGACACTGTGCTTCCAGGATTAGCATTCCATTACCAACACCAACTGCACTAGGATTGCCTTGTGGGATTGTTGCTTTTGGAAGGTGAGGACAATTATTTTAAAGCATGTAGCAGGCATGTGTGGTTTTTTTCAAACTGTGTCAGTTTAAATGACTTCTCAGGACATGTATCTTCTTTTTACAATTAATACGTAGCTTTGTGTTTTAGAGTGACTTTTGTCGCGGTGAAAACTGCTTTGTATTCCCATGCTTCACCCATGTTATGCTTGCACAAGTTACAAGCTTATGCAAATATTTTTCATTCTGTCATTACTCTGCAAGGCTGACGATATAGTCAGGCGTTGGAAGCCCAGCTTAGCTGTTTGTGCAGGAGATATGCCTCTGCCACGGGTAACTGTGCAAATTCCAGGGCACAACACGCTTTTATATCCAGCATATTTATTTATTTTTTTTGCAATTTCAGTGTATGCTGCTTGTCGTAATTATTAACTTGATGCACTGCAGCTCTAAGTGCTGTCTTTATAGAAAGAAAAAGGTGTCTCTCCCAGCAAAAGGGTGCCGCAAAAGGACTCTAACACCATTACGTTACCTAAGATGAATCTGTTAGAGCCAAATGGCCTTAAATTAATGGGCATTTTTGCTAGTAAAATAAGCAAGTCTAGACAGTTGCGGAAGATGGATATCACTCCGCAGAAGTAAGCTGTACTGTGCTTTAATTAAAAATAAGGGAGTTGAACAATTTTATCATATGTTGGCACCCTTATTATTTCTACGTGACTGAAGCGTGAAATAGGTACAAAATCTCTGCTTAGCTCTACTACAGAGTAGGCGAAATTGCCAACAATGTTGTAAATGTGACTCTAGTCAATCATGAATGTCAAATATAATGACGTTTACATTTATGATATTTCAAGCATTTTAAAAATGGAGCATAAATGTTAAATTTATATCGCTTGTCCAATATTAATGAAGCAGGTTGCTTTCCATGGGTTGTGTTTTGACGTCTGCAGCTCTAGTGGAATCCAGTGGGGTGTTAGTGCCTGTGAAAACAAACACGCTGTGCTGTCTTAAAGTCACTTTTCTCTGCAAGGCAAAACTTGTAGACATGGCCATGACGTGTGTTGTCATCATTGCAGCTGTATATCGTAACTGGGTACGGTATTACCCGTCTTGTCTTTCCCTTGGTATTTGGGGGGAAAAAAAAAAAAAAAAAAAGTCATGATTTCCATCACTTCTGAATCTCCTGGTGATCAGCGGTGGTTGCAGTGCAGGTCTCTTCCAATTCCAGCTGTATTTTACAGCTGCCCCATCGGCATGGCCACATCTCCCATTAGCCAGTTGCATCCTTAACAAGCACAACAGTACGTTTCCCATCCGTTACCCCTCGGACTCCCTTTATTTTGCCCCTTGGTAGCGTGGTTGTGCTGGCCTGTGTCCCTCACATCCTCCTTGCTGTTGGTCCTTGGTTTGAAGAGGAGGACTCTTGCAAGTGGTTTCCACATCAGCCACGTGAGAAATGTGACTTGCCAGTTTCTTTTCTTGAAAAAGAAGCCTGTACGTCATTGGTATTTGGTTGAGTATGAAGTCAGCATTGAAATGTGGTCGTAATATCACATATTTCTTCTTTTTTTAAAAAAAAAGATAATAAATTATCTCATGTACAGGAGGTTGTCCTTGTCTTTCCTCACTCTCCAGCCCGGTTGCTCTACTTAATAGTAAGAGAACGGATAAAAACTGTAAATCTGAATCTTGGTATAATTCAGTTCAACTTTAATACTACTTAAATACTAATCAGTCAATTTATCATCTTGTTAACATCAAGGCTGGCACCTCTATAGAGGCAGCTGTTGTGTGTTGTAACCCTGAAGATCCCCATCATCTTTTTGTAAATAAAAACTGGGTGAACAGGTTTAAAAGCGAGTAAATACTCTTCGTGTTTCCACTAAACTTAATCTGTTTAAAGATTATTTTTTTACATCCGTTGTACGCAGTCTAACATTTGCAATCTGGCAAGATTCTGTCCTCCAAGAAATGGTATCGTCAGCGGCCTCCCAGTATCTGAAAGGGGCCTGCAGGAAAGCTGGAGAGGGACTTTTTACAAGGGCATGTAGTGATAGGACAAGGGGTGATGGCTTCAAACTGGAAGAAGGGAGACTTAGATGAAGTCTTAGGAAGAAATTCTTGACTGTGAGGGCGGTGAGCCACTGGCCCAGGTTGCCCAGAGAAGCTGTGGCTGCCCCATCCCTGGAGGTTCAAGGCCAGGTTGGACGGGGCTTGGAGCACCCTGGTCTGGTGGGAGGTGTCCCTGCCCAGGGCAGGGGCTTGGAACTCCATGATCTTTAAGACTCCTTCCAACTCAAACCATTCTATGGTCTCTATAAGCCGGAGCGTTTCCAGGGTGTGCTGCGAAGGGGCGCAGCAGCGGTGGTCTGGTGGTTAGTCTCTAATTCAGCAAACGGCAAAGCCTCCTGGAGAGCTAGTGTTTTTGCTGGAAAGCACATACTGCTGTGGAATTCCTCTTGCAAGTAGTTTTGTTTCAAGAGAAAGAAACTTCATTTAGTGTAAGTTAGTCCGCTATGTATGCTCTTTTGGTCTACTTGGTTCCACTGTAAAAATGGTTCATGCCACCTCTGGAGATCCTTGTGTTTCTTAAACCATCCTGGGCTGAGAGCGAGCTCACTGTGGTTGTGGAGGAATTTCTTTGGGTTCTGATTTTTTGTTGTGTATTTGATTATTTTTTCCCATCTTTGTTCCGTACTGTTGGGGCCCACTGCCGCCACAGTAACACCTTTAACATGAGAGGAACCTACGAGATGCCCGTCTTAGTTTCTGTAGATGTTTGCTAAGCCTGACTGGATGAGCAATTGCCTTTATGAAATAGTCTAGTGCTTAAAATTAGATGCAGGCTTTAATATCTCGTTCAGTCAATGCCTGGTTGGGGGAATTCAAACAAATAAATATATTTTTTCCTGAATTAGGCAGTGTATGTGGTTCGTTTTCCCTCAAAGTACTATGCTGCGGTGCGTATTTAGAGCGATTGGCTGCTGCGCTGTGAATGCGCGTAGCGCCTTCGTTAATTCCGGAGAAAAGCTGCTGAAATGGGAGAGATTTACCCCATAAAACTTGGTGCCTAACTACGAACTTCCCTGAACTGGCACTCTGGATGTCACAGAGACGGAGAAGGACTCCAGTGGGTCAATTAAGAAGCCAGCTCAGCGAACCTTTCTACTTAAAGATGGGGAAAATAGAGTTGTTGAAACCTCCAATGTAAATCACATCTACATTGCCCTTGTAGATAAAGCTTTCTTCTACAAACAGCTAACCCAGCGATGTGGTCTTCTGACCATTTAGCACTGCCCGCATCCCTTAAGTGTTACAGCTTCCTCGACTTCGGAGAAACTTCTGCATTGTCTGTAACGATAAAACATCGTTATTTTAAATAATTTTGCTGCTTCTGGAAGCAGATTCTTTCAGGAATTCAGGAATTTTTGAACCCAAGCAGAATAGGCGAGTGCAGAGCAGATCATGGTCTGATCTATCAAAAAGAAGAGAAGTGATAAAGGGTGGAAAATGGACTTTCCGCAGCGCCATGTGGGATCCACGCAGAGCCCGCTGCCTGCGCAGGGGCAGGGCGTCCGGTGGGCTCCGTTAGTATTCTCCGTGGACGGCAGGGAATTGGCTAAGCTGCTTTGGATGCTTTGTGTTTTTAGGTTCAGCGCATGCCACCTGCCTCCTCTGCTGCTGCCGAATCGAGCGTGCGGGCGGTCTGGATTTTAAACGTTAACCGCGCTGCAGTTGGCTATCAGGCCGTTTGTATTTGGCTATATGTTCCTAATTATACGGGTAATCATTTGAACATTGCTTAAAGTTTTACTTTGGGAATTTGGCTCTTACAAGGCCCATTTTATAATTAGTTTATTTGCATTCTCTTTATTCCTTATTAATAAATCATGGTTCAGCAGTTTCAGCCGACTACTTTGATCCTGGTGTCTGGTGATTCACAAACAGTTTCATTCCCTGTTGGCATTTAAAAAGCAGCGTTGCGGCGGTGCAAACAAGCACGCCCGGCTACAAGTTGAAGAATTAGCCGTGCTGTGTATCGCAACGTCCTAATGAATGAATCGCTCCTGTTCATATGTGGTTGCTCATTAAGCGAGCGAGGTGAGGTCATTAGCTGACGAATCCCCGGTGGCATGACCTCGTGGTGGAACTCTGGCAGTGGGTATCAGTGCTTTATGGCATCTGTTACCATTGATTATTTTTACATTTTTACTTTTCTTTTTTTAAACTCCAGGAAAGAGGTTTCAACCATGGAAGGAGGAAACGAACGTTCTGCTTTTAGGAAACTGCAATCTGGGGAATGTTCCTCTAATGAGGGGAAAAATAAAACCGACAAATAAACAGAGATTTCATGGGGATCAAAGACCTGAATGAGGAACATTGATAAATGTTGAACAACTTGATACATGCGTTGAGTTGTTTTAGGTAGGAATGTATCGGAGCACTGTAATTTCATCCTTTTTTCTTGGACCCATCTTCTTTCCTTAAGGCTGGCTGATGTGAGGGGTTTTGCTTCACCCGCGGTATGTAGGATTGAAACCTCCTCTGAAGAAAACGGAGTTTGCAGTGATGCCTTATACTGCCGGAAGTTTCTTTGCTGTCCCTTTTGGTCCCACAGAGGCGCCAGGTACACGGCTGAGACATCCCTCCCTTTCACTGTAGACAGGGGCCCATCTTCTCAGTACACATTCTGCGGTAAGACAAGTAGAAATTAATTCTGTTCTTCTCCTTAGATTCAAATACCACCACTTCTAGTGAAAGAAATCACTCCAGTCAAAAGGTCTCTGTAGCCTGAAATAGCTTAAAGCCTGTAAATCCTTTAGGGATCAGGTTCGTTTACCTGAATATGTGCCGTACTTATATAAGAATTGCTTCATAACACGTCTTGCACTTGAGGCAAGAGGAACGCGTAGGACTCTTTCAGCTACATCAATGAACTTCTGTCTGACCTTTGATGTAATCTTTCTTTGCTATAGCTTCATTGTATATGGAACGGGGAAAGATATCAAGTGCTGCATCTCATTCACGCAAGCACTTTGAAGTTAAATTCCCCATTATAAAACATTTTTACATCCCTGGAGGGAAGACAATGGAACTGCAAGCTGCTAGTCACTTACATATTGCATATATGAAGGAGAAGGGAAGTTACATATACATTGTATTATAATACACTTTATCCGATGGACCGAGTCTAAATATAATAGCTGAACAAAAATGGCTTAGCTCATTATGGTTCGATGGTATAAAACTGGGTTGGAAGTAGGTGTTTCTCTGAAAGAGTCTGAAATAAAAATACTTCTGAAAGAGACGCTGATCAAAGAAAAGAGCTGAACCAAGTGCAGGATGGTTTGTACACGTGGACATGAAGGACGAGCCTCGCTTCCTACATGCTCCACGTTAAACTTATTTGCAGAAAACAGGTTTACAAACACTGTAAGTGTATCGGGGTGCTTAAAACCCAAGGTGAAAATATTTTCAACCTGCGGGGGCTACATTTCACATTTTCAGTGTGACAATTAAGGTTTGTCAAGGGATTAGGGCAGGAAGCAGCCGTGGAGCCTGCCTCTTCCTTATTCTGCAGCCATGCTGTCTGATTTTTGTGCAAATTGGGTAACCTGAAAGCCAAGAGAATTATCGGTAATGTCTCCCGTACGGTCATTGCAAGGTGCTGGTGTCTGACTTCCGCTGCAGAATGGTGCTTACCATCCCTCTTAACTTCTGCGCCCCCCTTAGCCAGTCACTGCCCTCACGGGAAGAGTAAGAAAAACTGCAAAATTCATTTAAGTTTATGCAAGTTCTGTGCCTGAGTGGCTTGGTGGAAGAAAGGCACCCAAATCAGCCCCTCTGCTGAAGAAAGGCAGAGGCAGAGTTCCGCTGCCGTTCATTTTGCCTGCACTGATGGAGCAAAAATCAAAGGTGTGGGCTCACCTGTAATGATGTGTGGGTCTGGGGCCGCACATGCTGGTGCCTGTTAAACTCTCATTAATTAATAAGGCTATAAGGAAGCCACGGTGAAAAGGCAAGGGCATGTGTAGCACAAATCCCCGCGCAAGCAGGTAATGCGGTTTGATCAATGCCGGTTCATCAAAATTCCCATTTCAAGGCATTGAATAGAAGGTTCTGTGCAAGGAGAAGGTTTTGTAGTGTCTGTGGCTGAGCAGGAAGAAAAGGAGCGCAGCCTTCGTGTCATCTCCCTGCCTCATCGCGGCGTGTGTTTTAATGGCTCTCAGCAGCTTCCTATGTTAATGCTAAAATGAGCAATGGAACAGTATGCACAACTTAAATTTCAATCACTTAAATGATTAATGTTTAATTTGTTCTTGCAATTAACTCATTCCCAGTGGCAGTGGCCACTGAGATAAGTTCTGAGATAAGACTTGTTTGTATCATTGAACTGTTGGTGTTCGTTGCCATAAAATGCAATGAGGAGCTGATGTGTTCTTGAGTAAAAAAAGATTAGCTTGATTCTGCATAGGGAGAAAGCTCAGTATAATTGCAATATTGCTTTTTAAACAGGAACTGTTTCACAGAACTCCTCTTAGCTATTTAATGCATTTATTTGTTGTTGGGGAATAAAAAAATCGAAGTACTAACAAGCACGTGTAATCTCCGAATGATGGTATTTTATTTTTTTTGATAGCCATCGATTCAGGATATTTTTTTTTCTCAGTCTGATTTCACCGGGACTACTTAAGGAATCAAATTACCTGGTGATGGAAATTTCCCTTTTGGAGACAGCGTGATTCCCTGGTAGAGAACTAAGATACTGACATTTGCTGCAGACGAGGCCCTGCTGCCCCGCCATGTGGCAAGAGGAACCTCTTTCTGTACTGATTTGATAATTGTTTTATCATAAGGAGTGGGACTGGTTTTTATTTTTTCCACATCTTTATATCAAATTCTAAATCTGTTCTTTCCTGTCAGTATCTTTTTCCCCCTTACTAGTGCCAGGGGCCATTAGCTACACCAGTGATGAGCTGAGTTGACCGAATGTACAGATTTGATACCTTGATCTGTTTTGTTCTCTCTTTCTTTGATCTCTTATGTTTTTGCCTCACCTGATTCTCAATCCCCTTCTACCAAACCTTAAAATTTCTGTAAAGTGCTTTAAGGCCCTTTCGGTTTCATTTGTTCCTGTTGTACCTTGGCGTGAATTCTTCCATTTGGAGATAAGCGTGAAACTTTTCAGGCTGTTTGAGCAACTGCCCATCCCTTTATAGCACAGACACATAAAACTTTGAAGCATTTCATATTATGTGCCTGCAGCAAAGAGGGATTTCATAGCCACAGGAGCAAGAAAGAACCACGTTATTGAAGGATCATCTACTTCCCTGGAAAGGAGGGGGACAAATTATGAAATATGCCTGTACCATTTTATGTATGCTGGGAATTTTAAGCACCCGATGTATATATTGTATCTCTGAGAATTTCAGCTGGTACAGATAAATGAAGGGGCACGGTCAGCTTTTTTCATATTTTTTAATGAAATTAAAAAGCAGATATACTTTAATAATGAAAGTAACTTATTTGACCCGTTGTTTGGAGAAGGTGAGAAGTCTTAACGAATATGCACAATATGCTTACTCACAAATTCGTAGGTACTTTGAGCAGACAAGTATCATCTGTTCTCCTGCAGGAACGGGATGACGGGTTCATAGTAACATTTGTAGGGACTTAAAATGCAGAACGTGCCCGAAGAAAACATGTCCCTCTGATTTGTGGTGCCCGTGGGAGCCATTTTCTTCAGTGGGTCATTTTATTTTGTAATAATTGGATGCTATCATTGATTTGAGCTGCATGCCACCTGGTATCTTACTTAAGGACCATGTTTACTGTCTCAGATGACACAATCTTTCCCAGTTGGGCCGACTCCTGAAAGTCAGCTGGTTAGCTTATATGAGGAGGCTCTGCCTATATAAAATGTCTACGCAGCTTAGTGTTCTCCTAAGAAAATTGTCTTTATATAAAAAATATAAATGGTATGGCTTTAGTCATTCTCAAAATGTTTTCTCTTTACACAGCAATACTATTTTTGCTCTAATATTATATATATATATATATATATATAAAAAACAAAGAATCTGTCCTCATCTTGAAGCTCCATGAGAAATTACATGTTTTACTTTGGTCGGAGAGTTTCTCCGCTGCTGTGAGGCCTCTTTACTTTGTCCTTGCACAGCACCCTTTTTCTGAAAAAGGGTAGAAATGAAGAATTTAAAGAACTGCTGAAATCGCTGGACTTTGTAATGGAATCAAATGCACATTGCCTGACTTGGTTTGGTCTGCGTAGGCCAATAATTGACTTGCTCTTTGAAACTACGATGATAGATGTGGAAAGTGATTAGCCATCTAATTAACAAACCGTCATACTTATTAATCACAGAAAGACTTAGTAAGTCACCAAAAGGTTGGCTTCATGCTGCTTTCGAAAAACAGCATGATACTTCTTTTTTTTTTAAAGCATTTTTTTAATTGATGAAGAGTGGGATTAATTTATGTAGGCTGAGGCAGTGGACAGCCCCAGATCTCTCTCGCACAGCTGAGTAGTTTGATAGCTGTAGTGGCAATCAAGTCCCCAGATTTATGTGGTTCTAAACAATTTCAGATATGGCCAAATGAAAACTGAATAATAAAAAGGAATTCAGCTGTGAAATGAACTTCCAGAAATGAGCTAAGCCACAGTTTCCCTGCTTTCAGTCCATGCTGCAGCAACCGCTGCCTCCTCTTTGTGTTATAAATCCTTATTTATGGATTTTAAAGATAGAGGCAAGAATAGATGACCCGAACGTGCACATGGATTAGAGGATTTTCTCTTTTCTTTTTTTTTTTTAAATTCCCCTCTTGCAATAACTTCAGGAAATACAAAGAAATAATCTTTAAACACCAATAAACACAAATATATTCCTTTTACAGCTGTTCTCTCTTGATGTGTGTATGGCATGAAGCAGCATTTGGTCATTGAAATAGAAACCCCTGTGAGTAAAACTAGAAGGAATTGCTGGTTTTGTGTTGCGTAGCACAAACCAAAAGCTTTGTCATTTCTGGTGTGCTACGAAGTAAAAGCGATATGATTATAAAATTGTCTAGGCATTTTGGTGAGCTGAGAGATACCACTCACCCAATCTTAGACGTAAAGCAACTCCTTCCCGTGGCTCCCGCCGGCTCTCAAGGTCAGCTGCATTCGTTTGATGCTAACGGGTGTTGGAAACGGATGCAATCAATATTAGCTCACGTGCTTATCTCCTGCCGAGGAGTTCCCCGCGCAATTTCCATTCCATTTTACTTTTCTTGAGCTAGTGGAATGTGAAAAACAATACATCTTGTGGAAAAATGGATGCGAAAATAAACCATCGCTGACTAATTTTGTGGTGGTTATCTGTCTATTATTTACCATTCTGATATTAATCATCTGTTTAACAATCTACTCAGCACCATTGCATACGAGGAACAAAACCAGGCGCTTGATGCTGCCAGACTAATTTATATTGGCAGTGTTAATTTTTCAAGTTACCTGGAAACTGCTGAAGACAGGCTTAATTAAAAGTGCCTTGCATCTCTTTAAAAGTACGTATCTAATGACCTTAAACACTCAATGCCAAGATCATTCTCTCAGCCTGACACTCAGCTGACAGGAGAGGACTCACCTATTTTACACCTCCCACAGGGAGTCTTTTATCTGGTTCCTTAAAGAGGGACGTCCTTCCAGGACAAGCCAGGCCTGAATATTTTGCAGGAGACTGAAGATCCAGAGTCTGGCTAGTAAAATGCGTGAGATAGTGGCCAACTCCGATTAAGGTTTTATGCGTAAGCGTGGTCAGGAAGATCCAGTTCCCTCTGGAGGGTTTTTGAAGTTCCTAACTCTTTGTGGGAAGGATGAGGTGTCACCAGCAGCGGGTGCTTCTCTCTGCCCACCCCTGTCTCCTGTGTCCGGGGCAAACGCGGGTGTCCTTGGTCGGGATGCTCAGCGGTTGGGGTTGTTCAGCCTGGAGAAGAGAAGGCTCTGGGGAGACCTTATTGTGGTCTTTCAATACTGAAAGGGAGCTTGTAAGGAAGATGGGGACAGACTTTTTAGCAGGGCTTGTTCCAATAGGACAAGGGGTAGTGTTTTTAAACTAAAAGCGGGGAGATTTAGACTAGATATAAGAAAGATATTATTTACTCTGAGGGTGGTGAAACACCGGCCCAGGTTGCCCAGAGAGGTGGTGGATGCCCCATCCCTGGAAACATTCAGGGCCAGGTTGGACAGGGCTTGGGGCAACCTGATCTGGTTGAAGATGTCCTTGCTCATTGCAGGGGGGGTGGAAATAGATGAACTTTAAAGGTCCCTTCCAACCCAAACCGTTCTATGAAAGGCTGTGACGCCAAAGGCTGGCAGTGGATGTGTCTGGAATGAGTCACTTGGCTGGGGAAAGTAATGTGTGAAATCTGGTATTGCTACCCAAGGTAGTTTAGATTTATGCGCTGTGGATCTTATATTGTAGTATAGTTTTAAAATCCTAAATATGTTAAAATTCTAAAGGGCAGGCATTGACTACTTGAGTAATTTGAGGGTGTTGTGAGGAACGTGTTGTTGCAGAACTACATTGGTTGTGTCTATTGTCTGTTTCCCAAGATGGGCTATTTCCCAAGAAAGCTGGCTAACCTCTTGAGAGACCTAGGCAGTAAGGAATCGGAAAGAGTATCTGTTTTTCACCCACGCCATCAATAAAGAGGCATTTTAGAGGACATTACATTCCTCCGTGCTGGGGACAGATTTTCGCTTTATCGAATAAAATCAAACCAAGTATAGGTTTTGGTTGTCTGCCAGTTTTATGCAACATTGCTCTTTTGCAGCAAGCCATTTCCTATGGAAAGCTGCTTCTTGACCAAATTAGTTTTATCTGCAAGAGCTGAAGGTTCCGACTGCTGTAGAGGTTAGAGGGTAATTTCCGCTTGAAGGATTTGCTGGTACGTCTACGTGAATATACTACTGTAAAAGCTTCCTTGTGACTCTTCATAATTTATGTCTTGAAGAAGTTTGACTCAAGGATGCAACACATACTAACACCGTGCGTGGACATTTGGTTACTGCTTGGAGGGAAACGTGCCATCTGCTGAAGCAAAAACAGTTCCTCCAGGTTTTCTTGACGGTCTCTCATGCACGTAATAGTAGAGTCCAACTCTACTTAGTGCAGCAGATCTAATGGGATCTGCGGGTCATAGCCTGTAGCAATCTCCCAAGCCCATGTAATTAAAAACTAAACATTTGTGTTGTCTGTAGTTTCTGGTCGCAACTGAGGTGTCACATTTTCCCCTTCCCTGGACTGTGATTTCTGGCAGTTTGTAAGAACCTCCTAGCCAGCCTAATTAAATAATCAAAACTGCTGCTTCCCTCTCCATAGCTCGTTCTCATTCCTTTAGCCAGTATTTTGCAGAACTTAACAAAGCAGTAAAAACAGTAATTAGTGCTCTAATTGGTTATAAATAATAATATAACAGACTTACTGTCAAAATAACAACCACAGAGCAATCTGCTCGCTTGAGAATCTTTCAAATGCCCAGCGCTAAGGCATTCTAAGTAGTAAATTATATTACAGTAATTTGCTTCCAAAAAATATACCCTTAAATTTATTTTATCCTGACAGCTGTGACAAGCCGCGCTCCCAAGTACGTATCTGTTTCAGGTCTGGTTGCTCATCTCTCATCTGATCTGTAGCGCCGATTAAAGGGTTGCATCGACTCCTAATTTTGTATTTTTACTATTTGCTACGTACCAAATTCAGAAGCTCGGTGTCATTGCGTTGTGTTGGTTTTTTTTCCTTTTTTTTTTTCCTTGGCTTTGCAATCCTGGCAAAAATCTTACCAGCCCCACCGTAGTGTTACTAGACTGATTTCTTTGTCTCTCGCAGCTGGTAAATTATTAATGAAGCCGCGAAAGGGGAGCGGGTGAGGATGCTGGTAGGAGGAGATGGGCAGGGGGAAGTTGGGGGAGCCCCAGGCGGCTGACGGGGAGTGCAGATGGTGGGAACGCACAGATCGGTGAGCGCCAGGTTTCCCCACGTTGAATTTATTATTTTTTTTTTTTCCGCCTGAGGGCAGGACAAAAGGGTACTTCCCAACAGCAACGACGGAAGGAAAACAGATGGATGGAATATGTGAGAGGAGCTTGTGGCAGTGAGGATTTGCACTTTCTAGGTATCGGTAGCTTAGCACTCTTAAGCTTTTTATTCTTGCTCAGGCCCCTGAAGATTGATTAAAACATTATTTGCAGTCTCCTCTTACAGAATTAATAGAAAAGCATTGGGAAGCACATCTAGTGTTTAATACTTGCATGCTGGTTTAGATGCTGCGTAGGGCTAATGTCTTTATTGACATATAGCATTCTGTGTGACTCACGAGTAATGATGAGGTAATCTAGAGACGGGTCTCTTTCCACTCACCCAAAAGTGATAAATACAACCTTTGGCAGAATCCTCAGCTTGCTCATTTGCCATAAAACCCTTGAGAAATGGCTCATGTATATGAGACACAGCTGCAAGAAACAGCAATATTCACTGTGATTTTTTTTTTTCTCCCCCCCCCGAGAAAGAGCGGAAGTGCTTACTGAATTATTTAATGCTATAGGGATCTTATAAATTTACAGACCTTCTTGGTATGCCAATAACATTTGATAATGTGTTCGAAGGGTGGTTTTAGTCTAAGAGTATCATAGTTTATTGTGCAATCTTCTAGGAAAGGGGAGGGAGGCTTTTTTCCCCCTCATCACTCTTGTAGGTGCTAGCACCGAATCTCTAGTCATTTTGACTATTACATGGGGAGGGGAATAAAGAAGTCAGCAGTAAGTCATAGCTAAAAGGCATAATCTCAGGTCAGAGCTGTTTCTTTTTCCAAAAGATGCTGATTCAGGAGGAAATGTGCCCAGGAAGGTTGACTCAGCTCTTCCTTCTTCCAAAGGCAAAATACCCCAGAGGGTATCCCACCACAATAGGACTTTATTCTCGGTATTGAAACTGAGATTTTTGTTTGCTTGACATAATTATTGTGACTGTCTTGGCGTGCTTCCCAAGGCTTCTCAAAGGCAGAGTCAAAACGTTCTGACTTGTCTGCTGAAGCGTGTGCTATCGCTTTCTCCCCCAGCCCTGGTAGTGGCTGCGTTTCAGTAAGGCTGCAGGTATTTGCAGATACTTTGGCACTTGTATTTTTTTTAATGAAAGTTATTTCTTTTGGGAATTTTGTCCGCAAATATTTAATTGAGCATTCTTACAAAACTTGGTCAAAGTAGAGAGGAGATGATTGTGTTTGAAATGACGGAAGAAATATTAACTCAAGAAGATACTGCTGGCTGCACGGGAGTGATTCTGGGGGAGTGCCCTCCAGGCACCCAAAAAAGAAATATCTAGAGTGGCAATTTTGATCCGGCGGATTTGGGAAGTGTCTTTGTATTTTCTGTAGGATGCTTTTTCTTGCCAACACTGTTCTCAGGATGTTCGGGTCTTTATTGCTGGACAAATGGGTTGGTAGAGGCAAAGCCTCGTGGGCAGGGTGCATCAGAGAGAAGGTCTACGACAGGTGACTTGAACGAGCTGAATGAAGTTGCCCTGTTGGTGTATTTGCTTTCCTCAGGTCATACTATAGGTTGTAGCGTACAAGGCTGAAAAATATACGTGCCTCCTTAGGTGGACTCCCCAAAGGTGGCTGTGAGGAGAGGCTTGTACCCTTTAAGCATTGATTCTCTTTGCCCTCGCCGCGTGCACGTCCTGTGCCTATCTAACTGGAGGTAGCCTTTCCATATAAAATATGTTCGTTTCCCAATAAACATGCTTTAACTGTGACGGTACACGTCAAAGACGATCCCTTCTTGCTAAAGGTTACGGAGCAGGGAAGTGCGTATATCCTCCATCCACTCCCCCTGCGGCATTCCTGCTGAACAGGAGACTTAGTGACTGTATTTATAATTAATATTTGGGTGTATAATTTGTCTGTGTATCAGAGCTAAATCGTACGGTTAACCGGGTTTGTAGCTCTTGCTTGGGTTGACGTGCAAGCCCATTGAAGCGGGTCTAAGATAAGCAGTTTGTCGTGTAAATCAGTTAGAATGTAGCTCCAGGTGGATACTGGGCTATGAAAGGAAACTGGAATTGCTAGCTCTTTCCCAGTGCCTGGCGAGGTGTGTGTATCCTCATCCCTTCGGCATTTTCCGCCTGAATCACAGGAGACGATCCGCTCTAGGGTTTGGTCGCTGTTTGGAAGGGCAGAACCTGCCCTCTGCTGGGTTGTGCAAGTATTAAGAAACTGATAATTTACAGAGCTTCGCATAAGGCTAATAAATAGCATATTTAGCTTTAATCCGCCTCTGCTGGTCTGTCCCAAAGCTACCGACTTGTTCTTCTGTCTTTCAGCACGCCGACTCTTTAAAAACGCGTTAAACTAACTCACTGAAAATGAGCAGGCCAAGCAAAGCACCGTGGTGCCTCAAAGGTGGCTTCAAGCAGTTACAAACGGAAGATTAAATCTGGCTATCTGAGTTTTAACTTGAATGTGTTGATGGCAACTTGAGGCAGCGGTCGGTGGTGAGTTTGTAATGTGGTTTTGGATTGAAAGGTGTATAATGCTGGACTTCAGAGTCTCTCAAAAATGTCTACAGACCAAAACTAGCGCCAAAAGGGGTGGATATGCAGAGCCTGACATAGAAATGAAGCGTTAGGAGCAAAGATCCAGCTGGAAATAGATCTGGGCTGGTCACTGTCCCATCCTGAGGTGTTACCTGTCTGCTAAGTCGTTTGCTTGAGCAAGCTCGTATTTATTACATGACCAGTTGGGTTAGACGCGTTGCTGAGAGCGACAGAGACTGTTGAAAAGGGGTTAAAAGGGGAAGACTGGCCCAAGGCTTGATGAGCAAATATTTTTCATGGGAAGGAAGTTTTCTCTTCAGGGAGGAACCTATGGTGGATGGCTCCCCTGTCTCCTTGAGGTGCTCCTTTCCCCGAGGTGGCTGAATCCCGCTGCTCGTTTCATTTCTGGTTAGAAATCACCTTTTAAACTCAAGTCTTTTAAACTGAGTCTTTTAAACTCAAAACTGAGAAACAGATCTCAGCAGCTAACGCCAGCCTGGTTTGATACTGAAGGATCTCTACCAAACTTTTGGTTCAGTAGTGGAAGATGGTATTGTCATACAAAAACAATTTATCATCCATTAAAACTAGGGACAGAAGCCCTCAGTATGAAAAAAAACCACCCTGATGTTGAGGAGGGGGTTGATGATTCATAAAAGGAAGGGGACAAGCTGGGGACGCTAATCAGTATCGCATGGCTCTCGAGGCATGCTACTTGGCAGAGAGAGAGACATAATGCTTCAATATTTCTCCTCTGCTCCATCATAAATGAACATTTTAAATCAAATCCCAGCTGCCAAGCTTGCTTTGCAGTAAGGGTAGTTTTAGCTTTACACTAGGCTTGTTCGATAGGATCTAATAACAAAAGAAATTTAGTTTAATAAAACCCGGACTCATTTAAACTAGCCTATCTCTTCAGTTTTTGGTCTGCTTCGGTCGTTGCGTAGGAGAGAGAAGCCCCTGTCAAGTAGGTTTGAGGAGACAGCTGTGGCAGCAAATGAAGTTAAAAAGCTATTTTAGTTTCTCATCTACTAAAGTCAACAAAATGATTTTTAAATGGCTTCTATAACCTCATACACAATATTGTCCTCCTTGGCATTTCACAGATTAGCTTGATGATGCTTGTTCAACTGGAATCCTGGGAAACAACCCAGGGCTTAGCCCTGAAGACGAGAGCTCTGGCTGCGGTGTAGCGCAAACCTGAGGATCTCTGTATGGTGAAGGTTAAGTGTGTCCCTGCGTGAGCTCCTTGGCAGGGTTTGGAAGATATGGCACCTCAGAGAAGAAGCTGTAAAATGTGGTAAATTTAAGCTCCTGGGGAATTACAGGGGGTTATGAGTGGCTGAAGGCTTGCGGTGAAAGGCAGGCGGTGCCGGGACGTAGCAACTTTCCTCAATGACTCAGTTGCCTGTTGCTGGTCACATCACATGGGAGGTGAATTGCAATTGTTCAAATTCAACTGCAGATCTTTACACTGACTTGAAATCCTTGCGGTGCTAGATGCGAAAAATCTTCTGTGATTTTTTTTCCCCCTCCTGTATTACTAAAGGAAAATCAACCAAGCAAACGGTACCAACCAACTGGCTGATGTCTGTGGCTAGCCATCTGATTTATGCTATTACGTATTAAGACGTGGCTTTACATAGAAGATAGGAAGAATTTAGGGGCTTTCCTGAATGGATCCTACTTTTTTCTGCTCCCTGAACAGCATTGCTTGTATTTAGTTCTAGTTTAGTTCATCTCTGAAGAGGTCTTTTAAAGAACTTGTTACAGAATCACAGAACGTTAAGGGTTGGAAGGGACCTCTAGAGATCATCTGGTCCAACCCCCTTCCCAGAGCAGGTCCACCTACAGCAGGTTGCACAGGATGGCGTCCAGGCAGGTTGGGAATGTCTCCAGAGTGGGAGACTCCACCACCTCTCTGGGCAGCCTGTGTCAGTGCTCTGCCACCCTCAAAGGAAAGAAGTTCCTCCTCATGTTTAGGTGGAACTTCCTCTATTCAATTTTATACCCGTTGCCCCTTGTCTTATCACTGGGTACCACTGAAAAAAGCCTGGCCCCCTCCTCCCGGCGCCCTCCCTTGAAGTATTTGTAAGCATTGATGAGATTCCCCCTCAGTCTTCTCTTCTCCAGACTAAAAAGACCCAACTCCCTCAGTCTTTCCTCACAGGAAAGATGCTCCAGCCCCCTAATCATCATTAAATCAGTGTCTCTTTACAACACCATTATAATTACTTGAAACTGATACGTGCTGTTTAGGCACGTCTGCCCCTGCGTCTGTAGGGTTAGATGCCTCGATCCTTGCAGTGGTCCATGCAGATGGATGAACGCTCATCTCTGCAGGACGGAGACAGCATTCCCTAATAGCAGCCCAAATGTTTATTGTATCTGGCTGCGGGGAGGGATAACAACGAGGCAGTCATTTCCTCCGCTTGCCTCTGTGTTATTCCCAGGACAGAAGTTAATGACTAGCAAACAGCGTCGCAGGGGAAAGGGAATGTAGAAGTCCTGCCTGTGTGTATCTGTTGGGAATCCCATATAAAGCTATTCTGTCGAGCTAATTTGATAAATATTTTGGGAAATTACAATTGGGAAATTACAGTGCGCTCAATGCCTCTGTGCAACACACGACGAGCTGGGTTTGACTCTTCGTCTGCCTTTGGCAGCTACAGGAACAAACATGTGCCCTCAGCCCAGTTTTTCCATTTGCTTTCCTTTTACTGAAGTGGCTCAGAAATGAGATTGAAGGGCCTGCCAGGCAAGCTGGAGATAGAAATATTTAAATAAGAGTATCATAGTATAGGTGAAAACATCAAGGAAAGGTTTTGAACGAGTAAATGGGTAAATATATTGGGTTAGAATCACAGAATCATGGAATTGTCTAGGTTGGAAGTGACCTTAAGATCATCGAGTCCAACCATTAACCTAGCGCTGCCAAGTTCACCACTAACCCATGTCCCTCAGCACCACGTCTACCCGTCTTTTAAGAACCTCCAGGGTTGGTGATTCAACCACTTCCCTGGGCAGCCTGTTCCAATGCCTGATAACCCTTTTGGTGAAGAAGTTTTTCCTAATATCCATCCTAAACCTCCCGTGGCGCAACTGGAGGCCATTTCCTCTTGTCCTGTCGCTTGTTACTTGGGAGAAGAGACCAACCCCCACCTCTTTACACCCTCCTTTCAGGCAGTTGTAGAGAGCGATAAGGTCTCCCCTCAGCCTCCTTTTCTCCAGGATAAACAACTCCAGTTCCCTCAGCCGCTCCTCCTAAAACTTGTGCTCCAGACCCCTCACCAGCTTTGCTGCCCTTCTTTGGACACACTCCACCACCTCAAAGTGTTTCTTATAGTGAGGGGCCCAAAACTGAAAATACTCTTGATCAAAACCAGCCCTTTCAACTGGAAATACCTGAATTTTATACTTCTGAAATGGTTATAATTTGTCCTGGACTCACAGGATTACAGGAGCGGTAGCTGTAGGTCACCAAATGTAATAACAGGTAGTTTGGAAACAGCATTAAAGTCTGGTTTTAGTTATTTTACTTTACTTCTTTCTCAAGAACCATTTCTATCTTTCAAAGTACTGTTTCTGTATGTTCCCCATCCTGGAGGCTGTAATCTGTGCTTTGCTTTCCCGCAGGGAATTTGAGTGAAACCAACGTAACTGCTACTAAAACTAGGCACGTGCATCCGTTATAGCTGTGGGGGAGTTCCTTTGGGAGGGAATACAGCCCCTCCGTGACGGAGCCAGCCTCATCCCTAGCCTTGACGGAAACGGTGGCTCTTCACACTCCTCGTAGTGATGGTTTTGCTTATCCAACCCCCGTATGTACCCGCGTAGGTGCAGGAGCACGAGCGTGGTCAGAGGCAGCTCCTGTGCCAGTCCTGCCACTGGAGACTTTACTCGGCTTAGGCGTGCTGTAAAATTGCTCCCCAAGTGTTAAAATGTCACTTTTTTGGCTTTAGCTGATGCGGAAACCTATAGATTTCTTGTTAAAGTCCCGATTTGTATGTTTTAGCAGCAGCCTGTTAAACTGAGTTAAGGGATTGGTAGCGGTGGTCTTAATATCGGTGTACGTGATATATGAGACAATACGCCAGAAGCCTCATAGCAACCAGCCACGCAGTTTGAAAACTTAACTTTTCCTCTAAAAATACGCAAACGAACGCGGCCACCTAATTGGTTTACAGCCGCAAAATGAGAGGTGTCTCTTTCTCATTCCCTACTTCACCGTGTCGTCGTCCAAATTTTCAGTCCAAATGTGTGAAAAAAGAAAACCCAGGTGGGGACTCGAGCGCGTGCTTTCTTGCCGCGTTCGGAATGCAGATTTTAGGGCAATACAGATTTTATGACAATTCAGATGTTCCGCAATTAAAGGTATGGGATTGCGTGTCATCGGGGATATCTGCTAAATCATCCTCCTCCATAAACCCTCTTCCTCTGCAGGAGCTTCCTAAAGTTAGGCTTATATGGAAAATCTAATGTTTATTTTGGGTGCCAGGCTGGGTTTGCTGTGCTGTTATATTTTATAACGGCAAATGAACAGAGTGAGAGCAGGATTATAGAGGAGCTCTTGCCTGTTACGCTGTGGATGTTTTCTAAATGTGCACTTGAAAAGAGTGTATTGGCTAAAAAAGTATAGAGGAGAAAAATCCTTAGTTCTTACCCAAACAGGGGAGTTGCACATTACTATCCGTGTCCCGTCTCCACTCTGTTTTCTGCTCAGTGAACTAGAAGGTGCGTGGCCTCTCTCTCCTGCCAGGGTTTATTACGGAACAGGAAAATAAACACCACAACTGCTACTGAATGTCAGATGTTTGGAGGGGGAAAAATGATATTCAAGACTTGGAGCAATATTTTTCACATTAATGAACGCTTTAATACAGCAGGCAAAGCCAAAATATGCTTCTTGATGATACTTTTTAGATTCCTCCTGTTTTCACGTGAGAAAACATTCAAACCCAGAAGAAGCTGTTTAAAAGCAGGTATTCATAGATGAATAGAAATTAGATTATCAGTAACTTCTCCAATGTGTTTTTATTTTGTTTTATTTTCCAGGATTGTCTTATTTCTGGTTTTTTGCTAGGTACAATTTCACAAGCAAAATATGACTGATCAAAAGTCACTGGCCAAAGGGCAACTAGTGAGGATGCTTGTAAATAAATACATGGAGATATTAGTCCTGCTCTGGAGGGCACGCATGATTTCCCAGCAAGCGATTCCAGTGGCTTTAAAATAATATATCAGCAAAATTTGGAAGTGTTTGAAGAGAATGGAGGCTGAATACTGGAAGCAAAATAACTTGCAACCGCTTCCAAGGTGAAGGAATGATAGCTGAGGCAGGGGAACAAAAAAACACCAACTAGAAAATAGATTCTGGGGCAACAGACAAACCTTGATTTTTAGGATAGATCTAACGTTTCTAATTGCTCGAGTGGGCTATAAAAAGTCTCTCTCTTTCTGTTTGTGCCATCTGAAAGCCACAGCTATCCCCAAACCGCATGGTGTAACTGCGATTCATCTGCTCTGTCCTGGAAAGGAGAAAGGCAAATTGACCCCGCTGGCACTTAAACTTGTGGTTTTAAGGAATATTTTACTTGAGATTAGGCCACTAAGCCATTTCTTCTGGCTATTTAAACAATTTTATTCTAAGAAGGACATGGGAGTGCAAATATTATTGTTAACTGTACTTGGAGGTAGGAACTGCATATTTCTATTGCTGGTGAGTTTGTTTTATCAGCGACTTTATTTTTGAAGGGATAGCAACGTGTTGATTAGGAATGCCTGGCAGTCGCTGTGATCTAAGATGTTGGTTATTCCTTTCCTGTTGGGTCATTTCTGATGACCCGAAAAGTTTCTTTCCCCCTTGGTTATCGTCTTCTCCCCCAGGTGCCGGAGAAGGTGCAGGTAGCTCAGAAGCTCTACAGGCGAGAGGAAGCTGGGAAGCTTCTGAGTTGTCCTCATGGGTGCGTGTCTGGGTTCAATCTCCTCGCCACAAGTTGGCTACAGCAAATTTGCATGATTTTGTGATTGGGAAAAATGTCAGCGACAAATTGTTGCATTAATTTCACATATTGAAACTGGGATATAAACTCACGTTACAGCTAAGAAGCTAGATGGCTCAACTCATAGCATCGGTCTTTACCTTGTTTGATACGAATATTCAGAGGTAGAGGAACAGAGAGGCTTCTGAACTTGATAAAACTTGTGTTTAATTCCTTTAAACATCATCCTTTTTTTTTTTTTCCCCTTCCTAGAGCAGCTAGTCTCTTTTAATAGCCAAAACATGGGCCATTTGTATACGTTTGGTTTCATGGTAATATTTTCCAGAAATAATAATATACCCAGCAGAGCAAATAAACTGCCTCAAGCATTCAGATAATAATTCAGGAACATTTTTCAATATTCCTAAAATACCTTTGCAGCATGCTGCCTTTTGTTTTAAATAATTCTCGATATTTGGGTCCTGCTGTTTGCCTCTGGCTGCAGGGTACGATTTATAATTTGCTGACAACAGGGGGCAGAGCGAGTTTATGTTTTAAAGGAAGAGACATCACCATCAGAGTCGTCAATGATTTTTTTTTTTTTCAAACGTAAGCCTCATCTTATTGAAAGAGATAGTAGCAATTACTTCTCTGTTTAAATCAGCTGTGCAGAACTTGTGACTGTCTAAGCGTTTCTTAGCTCGTTGCTATCTTAGATCCTCTTTTATAAAGCAGATAAGGCGGTTAATCTATAAGTTTGTATTTATTTAGGTTGATTCAAAATCTTTTTATTAACTGTTTATTTAATTTTAGCCACCCAATATGGCTCTGGCAAGCTCTCAGTATACTTCTGGCTGCCTTGACTGTCTAAAGAGACTTTTGGCAGGGTCCTAGGTCTGGGATTTGCACGCTTTTTCCATCCTAACAAGCATGCTTGAGGCGCCTAACCATACTTAGAAAATAAAAAAGGAACAAACTTCACTTAACCATGAAAGGAGTAGGAAGGGAATCTGTTGCTGCCGTTATTACCTCCACATGCCGTGATCTAATTTGGACTTTGATGCTGAAGAAGTGGCAACCTGACTTCTAGCGCGCTTAGAGAAAGGCACAAAAGCATCCTAAACTGTCCTTGCAATTGTTGCTTTCTTTTATTTAACGTGCTAAAGCATTGCTTTGAGGGTATAGCTGTAATTTTTTCCAGATATTCATAGCTATGTGACAAGGTAACACGTTTCGGGAACAGACTGCCACCCTAACTTCGAATTTTGAAGGCTTTTCCTAAAATTATTAATTGTTTACTGTGGATTCAGTGCTACTGACCTGAGTTTCTTATTAATACGGATACAAACTATCGCCTATGGAAAATACTTGCAGGTCCCATCAGAGCTGTCAATTAACAGCTCATAGATGACTCAGGAAATTAAATACTGGGCTACAGACTTCATAATACATAGTCTTGAATTTTCTTTCTCTTAATGTTGGAATTGAGTTTCTCGATACATCTGATGTCTAGTCAGAACCTCGACTTCTTTGGTTTTAGCTGGCCCCGACTGAATTATTAGGCACATTGTTAAGCCAATGGCTAAGGGCAGTCTTCATTTAGAATAAGACATTGGAAATTCCATGTATGTTCTTTATATGGAAATGTTTATACAGTATAAACTTCTGCTTAGTAAAGCAACTCTTTTTCATCTGGACAGTCTCTCCATACAATGCACCATGCCAGACAATAGATGAAGTGTTTTAATGGTGGTAAGCAGTCTGTGCGTGTATGTATATACATATTAAAAATATATATTTATAGATATTCAACCACATGTGAAATGCCCTTTCATTTCCTGCCTTTTAAGGGGAGATTGTATCGCATAGCTACCTACCCCCAGTAGGATGTTTAGCTCCCACATTTGGATGCCTCAGAGCTCCCTTTTTGAAATGGGAGGGAGACAAATTACCTCCGTGTATGAATGGACCAATCTGTCCCTTAGAAGCCGTAATTAAAATCTGCGGGTTTTGCTACATGTTGCAAAAAATAGGGGGAAGTCACTTTGAAGTGGCGGTCGCGTGTGTAGTAGCTGTTTGAAATACTGCTACTAATAATAAATTCCTGAAGACAATATTCATCTAACGTCTAAATTTTTGCGTGGTCTCTGTGTAGCAGCGGAGACGCAGTGTTTCCCGAAATAAGTTTTACTGTTTCAAATGACTGCAAACAAAAATTGCAAACATCTTTGTCGTTTGCGCTTACAGACATGCGATCAAAAAAACCTATTCTAAAACTATTTGTTGCACAGTTGCTTTTAGGGATGAAAGGAAGGCAAAGGCCGCACAACAGAATGCTCTTTCTGTAATATTTATAATTGTGATGTAAATAATTTAGTCTAGATAATATTCCAATATTTCCTTCTCGCTTTAAAGGAGAAACGGGAACAGCCCATCCCGCTTACCTACGGCATGCACTGTCCAAACGTGGATTCTCTTTATTTAACCGCCAAGTATCCAGCTCTGTTTCCCATATTATGAGGTGGCTGCTCTCTGCCCTTCTGCATTTCCCCTCGCCGATGTACCCAGGTACTTCAGATCCCACGTGAGCCTTCGTTAAATCACTCTGATGTACATCAGCTTGACTGGTTGGACCAGCTCTTGCAGCTCAGATATGAAAAAACCCCATTGAAGTATTTGAAATAAATACGTGCCGAAGCAACGCTGACTTTGGTGTGAATTAGCATGTGCTTAAGGATGTCCCTCGATAGGAACGCTCTTCCCAAAGTTACCATGTGAGGGACAGCAATATCTATTCCGTAGATAAAATGGTTCCAGACAAGCAAAGCCACGCTGGCCATTTAACGCCTGGGTAAGAGCTGCTCGTCCCACAGTTCTAATTCATCTTTCGCTCCAATAATAATTTTGCCCAGGAAATGCTTTCCGGTTTTGTACTGTTTTGTTGATGCACTGACACACTGAGAAGTCAAATGGGACTTAAAAATATATAGTGTAGGTATTACATTGCAAGTGTAAATGATCCAAATTGGTTTTATAGAGCCATAGCCATTAATTTGTATCCTTGATGGTTGTACCTACAGCCCTGGTCATTTTTAATTCAAAGACAATGCTACACGAGAAGGTTTCTTATAAAGCATTAATATATCACTAAATATTAACGGATGTAGCTGTGAAGTTTGAGCGTATGCCATTCCAAACAACTTCAAAATGCAATGTGTATTTTTGCTTTTGAAACAGAAATGCCAAGTGCAGCTAGAGGAGAGGGGTGGGTTTATTTTTAGAGGCACAGTGCTGCTTCTCACAAGCTTACATCTGAGGGAGGCTGGAACAGTTCTCAGCAAGTTTTAGGAGGACTGGGTGAGAATAGCTTTTTATTTCTGCTGTTGATCCCTTAATAGTTTTAGCGGTAGATTTGATTGCCTGTAGCACTACCTCACGTTGGGGTAATTTGCAAAAATAAAAAAAAACCCCTTCTTTACCGAAAGGGTTATCAGGCATTGGAACAGGCTGCCCAGGGAGGTGGTGGAATCGCCGTCCCTGGAGGTATTTAAAAGACGGGAGGACGTGGTGCTGAGGGACATGGGTTAGGGGTGGTTTTTTGGCATAGGTTTGTGGTTGGACTCGATGATCTTGAAGGTCTCTTCCAACCCAAGTGATTCTACGATTCTGTGAAAGTCAAATGCTAAGTGGCCCACATGAAGCCAGTCACTCAGGGTTTGGGTAAGGCTTGGTCATGCATTTGTTGAGTTTTAGGTGGATCCACATCTCACTGCTGATTCGGCATGGCTGGGAAACGAGTAGAACTCCCCTGGGCTTCACCTGCACTTTGTCATTGCATTGTCTTGTGAAGCTGCAGCTGAATCTGGGTAATACTGACTTGAAAACAAGCGAGCAAGATGGCCCTGTCGTATCGTGGCATTCGGTGGCCATTGGGCCCATCATCCTCCTGACCAGAAAGAAGCAGATCCTTGCGGTGGCGTGCACACAAAAAAAGGATTGTTGCTACGCGTAACTGCAAAAAATTGATCTCGGCATTATGGAGCGTTTCCTGAAGTTCAATCTGACCTTTCTTCATACTGAATTTCCTCCTGCATGCTCTTAAGTTAATTGATTTTTACCCCCCTGGTGACCTGCGGGCCGTTCAGTTAGTTATTTCCTCGCTCTTTCTGTAGTAGCGTGTTGGAAGATGTGGCTATTTGCACCTAGGAGTTTATCAGAAAATAAGTTGAGGTTTAGGAATAACTTAGTAGGGTTGATCTCACTCTTTGGGCAAACTGGAGAGGCCGAAGGGGTGGGGGGGGATATTTCCAGAGCTTCATTTAGTAGCTTCTGATGACGCAGAATACTCCTTTCTTGAAAGGAATAACTGTCTTCATCCGGGATGGAAAAACAGCAAAGGCCAGTGTTGTGTCTTACCAGAGCATGTGGCATATATTGTATGATACAAAAGGTCTCATTCATAACGCTGGGCTTTTCTAGAAATGTATTTTATTTCAGACGATGTTTATTGATACGGATCTCAGTGAAACTCAGAGAATCTGTTTTCACAGAGTCTCAAAAAAACCCCACCAACCTGCAAAGTGACTGATTCTGCCATTAATATGTAGGTCTATAAAAGAACATAAGGAAGCAAACCTTACAGTATTACTTAGTCTCTCCTGTGTGTCTCCTTAGAAGTCTTTGGTATATTTTATGCCCTTAATTTTCTCTTGCAATACGAAGGCACCTTGCCATTTCTCTTCCACAGTAGTAAACGCATCTTGCCGTCGCCCATGGAAGGTGCTGCATGCACTGCTTTCATTTTTGCTTTTAGAGAGTCAATACTGAAAAAGCAAGAGGCAAAAATAATCTGTTTGGATTGCCTAATATGGGCACGGATAGTATTTAATCAGCACAATAAGTGATTTAATTTCAGATGAAGTATGCACCTGTTTCTCTGTCCCTGTGCCGCCGGACTTGTTTTTTTCCCTTTATTCTTTCCCCCTGCACAGAGGACCCACAAAAATAGGCTAGAAGGGTATGAATGTTCCTTCTCCGTAAGCTATCAGAGCCACGAATATGTTTTATTTGAAATACATTAGATTCCCTAATGATGCTCTCGGGCTGCAATAGAGAGCGGAGCACGTCGGTGGGTTTTATTGCACATCTCAGAAGTAGGTAGACGTGTAGTTTTATTTTGACCTCCTGGTTCTGGGAAGGGAGTGAATGGGAGAGCTATGTAAGGCAAAGTCTCAGCAACGGGCCTTCTGTCAAGGGGAGAGCGCTTGCTTTGGAGCCGGACCAGCCATCGGTGTAAACCGCGGAGCGTGAGTGCAGCGGGGGGAAAAATGCAGCGCCTCTGCCAGATCTCCTGCTGCAGCCAAAGGAATCGCTCCCCCCTTCCGTGCCTTGCTCCGTGTTCTATCTTTTTAACAGCTTCATTTCCTTTCTTTTCAACGTATCTATCAACGAAATGCTTTCCATCATTTCGGGCTATTTTTATCCTCTTATCGTAGTTCTTTCCTTGGGTAAATAGTTTCCTGGCGTTGCCGCTGGGAGCTGGAACGCGCGTTGTGGTACAGTAGGTACGGGGCTGTGTGGGAGGTGAGAGGCAGCGCTACAGCAATCCTTGGCTTTTGGGTTTGTTTTTTTTTTTGTGCCTGCTTCAAATAAAACAGCTCCCACGTCAGCAGGATGGTGCCGTTGAAAGAAGAGAAAAAAAAAAAGAAAAAAAGGAATGGAAAGAAAAAATCCCCCCACCCAAACCCAGAAAACCTACTCAATTTTATGGATGTAAAATATATTCAAGGAGTCAAAAAAGCAGAATAACTCATTTTTCCAGTTTGCCCAGCTGGGCAATCAACTGCGTGCTCTTTGCTATTTTTTTTTTTAGATCTATTTTCCCCCTCCCGCAGTTGACTTAGAGTGATGGTGCCTCTTATCAAAGTACCTGGATGGGAAAGGTTGCAGGGTGTGGGTGGAGGCTGTAGCATGGACTTTGATTGCTGTATTTAGAGATTCTGATATTTTGCCTTTAAAAAAAATAAAGAAATACGTTAGTGTAAACAGGTGGGGACTGAAAATCTCCACTATTCACAGCAGGAGCATGGAAAACACGGTACGTGTTGTTCAAACTCTTAGAAGCACGTGATCCTATACATGCCACTTTTTGTGTTATTTGTTATGAGTGTATTCTGACTTGGTCTTTTCAGTTCAATTATTTTGGGGAGTTTTTGTATGCTCTACCATCCATGAGAAAAGTAATTGTTTCTCCATATACTCTTTTTTTTTTTTTTTTTTTTTTTGGGGGGGGGGGGGTTAAAATTTCCCTGGGNTTTTTTTTTTTTTGAGGGGTTGAGGGTATCAAGATTCCCTGGGAGCGTTTGTTCTCCTTTCTTACTGACGTTTACTGAATTTAGAATCCCTCAAAATTTAATAGGGATGTGGAGGAGGGAATTACATAGGTGTCTCTGCACATCACTGGAACGAGCAGTTCTCTAAGTCTTGAAAGCTTTTTCTAGAAAGTGCCAACATTTTCCCTAGATTTTATACCAAGTCAATACATTAAGTGGTAGCAGAGCAGGTACCGATTTAACAGAATTCATATCGTATGTCAAACTACTATGGAAAGAGAAGAAAAGCATATAAGCACTTTAATCTCTTAGAAAAAAAAACCCCACTTTTTTAGGGCTTAAGTTAACATTGAAATGCATTAGCTATATGATTTCTTAGTATTGTATTGTAGTAAAGGCATTTTAATAATTTCTGTTACCTGTGTCATTTCTCATGTACGCTATATTAAAAATTTTACATTTTAAATATTAAAAATGTTATGGGCTTCCTTAAGATTAGAAGCAAGTTTTTTATGTCCTCTGTTCATGCCTTGCAGTGAATATAGACTCCTACGTAATACAAGTTTTAAAATTGTGGAATTAGTGATCCAACCTATTTTTGTGTTTTAAATCAGGCTTGTGGTTATTCAGCCAGTCTTGATACTTCTTTTTTTTCCATCCCCTATGTTTCTAGCCAAACAAATGTCCTAGGCCAGTTGAAAAATAGTTGGGGCAAATGCTTTTCTGAACTTGCCTGATAATTTCCTTGGAGCTGCAAGATAAATCGTATTTGATAATAGGAGCTGCCTGTGAAAAATGAGTTTCCCAACTAAAAGGCGTGAGTCCAAGCGAGATCACAGGAGCTGGGAGTGGAGTTGTGAGTCTGACAGAAGTTCATTTGATTGTGGTTGTATTTGAAGGTCATTTGAAATAATCAGGCTGCAGATAAAGTTACTCTTGAGAAAAATTAAACATTAGATCTCTAATGTATATTCACTTCAATGAGAATTTTGTCATTCAGCAAAATGTGGTTGCATTGGTGGTGTAGCGAGATACTCCTCCGTGATGATACCAATTGTAGCCATATTTAAACTGCAACTTCCATTTTATTACTACCTTGATTTGTAACTTGATGTTAACTTCGGAAGTGTTACATTGTTGAGGTAAGAAGCTGGTATGATGTCACTGCAGTTCCCCTATTTTCAGGGTTCACCCTCGCCTTACTGCCGTAGTGCAAAGAACTGTGTTGCTGTTTGATTTTTGTTTCTTCCCCTCGATTCATGCCTTTGAGTTACGCCACGCTCCTGCTATTCAAAAGGAAGACTTAGAGCTCACCTTTATCTTCAATCGCAGCATTCTCATACCCATTTTGTGCTTTCTCTATCGGATTTTTAACAACAGGTTTCACTTACTAATTTTGCCTTCTATTCTTCTAAAAATAATAGCATGTATTACCTGGCTTGACTTAATGATGACTTAATGATCATTACCTAAAAATAACCCTTCAGTGAAAGTGTCTAGGTATCACTTCTTTGCCTTTAGGCTCACTAGCATTTGGTGCTTTTCTTTTTCTTTTTTTTTCCCCCATTCCAGTAAGTTAAACGTATTAATATGGTAGAAATACAAGCCATAACATTTGTCTTTGCATGTTTTTGATTGCAATAGGATTACAGCTTTGAAGGATTATCACTTGTAAAATTACTCTCCTGTAATTGGCAGTTGCTATTAATAATGAGTGTTAAGAGTAAGAGGTTCTTCAGTCTGGACTGTTGTGTTCGGTTCACAAAATCTCTGCAGGTAGTTTAGGGACAAATCTGGTTTTCCTATTTATCTCCTTCTAGTGTGAGTACCGCTAAGGAAAATGAAAGCTCCTTGTCTCTTAGGGCTTCAGTAGCACATAACTGCTTTGGGAACTCAAAGCTTTTGTTTTAAATCCTAAAGCAGCTATGCATCCTCTGATCAATCCTGTGGATGCTATGGATCTTTAATGAAAATGTGTGCTACTCAATGGTAAGAAACCACAGTGGGGCTTACTGTTCAAATGACCTCTAATTATTACTTTTTAATAATTAAAATAATTTTAAGGATTCTATAAGCCTTCAAATCATGAGTTTGTGTTGGGCCATTGTGTGTTGAATGACACAACTAAAGCAAACGGTAGTAAGAGCCCCAACTCTTATGTGTGAAAGGAGCAAAGACGTGATTTTGTCCAGTTCACCAAGTGAAAAGAAGCATAGGTGAACTCCCCGTTGAGAGTGCTGCCTTCAAGATCTTTTCTTTAAAGAAAGATTTTAAAGAAGATCTTTTCTTCTTCAAGATCTGTTTTCTTTAGTATATGCAATTTGTTGTTCCAAACCAACTATATCATTATTCTTCAGCTACAGGAACTGTCCTACCTCTTGCTTTTCTTGCCTAACATGTCACTTCCTCATTTTTTCCCTCATTTTCATCTATACAAGAAGGGATGTGTGCCGTAACTTTTGTGGCAGCCCTACATTTGCTTTTGTTTCCATAGGGTTGAGGGTGGCCAGAAAGGTGGGCTCACTTTATATAGCACAGCCCAGAAATTCGTGATGAATTGTAGGTAACCTGGACTAGTGTTCTGCCCTGACACCAGGGCGCCTGGGGATCAGCTTCCACAGGACTACAAAATTCAGATATTAAAATATCATTCACTTTCCAGCCTCTGGACTGGTTGTGGTTGTCCCTGTTAAACCCTAGACTGACACAAATGGCTTTTAAACCTCAAAATGCATAGGAAGTCCCCGTTCTTATTAGCTTTTGGCTCAATTCCTATGGTATGAATTCAGGGATGTTCCTAACCGGCTCAGAAAATGAAGGTTTAGCACTGACATGGCTGGAAGTAGAATAAAGTGAGGCCTTTCATATAGTACTTGACTTCGGGTTTTTTCAAGACTTGAAACTACTATGACCTCTTGATCAAAAAGATCCAGTGCCACAGTCATGGAGATTATTCTCTTTTAAATACCTCCGGGGACGGCGGTTCCACCACCTCCCTGGGCAGCCTGTTCCAATGCTTGATAACCCTTTTGGTAAAGAAGTTTTTCCTAATATCCAACCAAAACCTCCCCTGGCACAACTGGAGGCCGTTTCCTCTTGTCCCGTCGCTTGTTACTTGGGAGAAGAGACTGACCCCCACCGCATCTCTCACTGGAGCGGTCCATGAGCATTCAGATACGATATTCAGGGTAGGGTTACCTCAACCTCTTCTTTTTTACAGCTTTGTAAAACAAACAAAATTCCTAGGTGCTCCTTGGTGCGAGAACTTAACCGCCTTGCCTCCAGGTGAATGCCGTAGCCAGCAGACGCTCGAGTCACTCGCTACCTTCCGCCCAAAGCTTGGGTAGGAATTTTGCGCCAAATGAAATCCTGTCAACAGAAGAGGAGCCACCTTGGCATGCCGTAAGAGCCAGCGATTGCAACATTCCGCAGGCTTGTGCAAGGATTCGGTTCGAGCAGCAGCTTGGGATGAAGCCAGCGGAGAGTTTGAACCAAGATGCTGCTCTGGAGTCCAAAACCGCCACTGCCTCATTTTTCATCTTCTAGATTTGCCTGTGAAAAAAACATAGTTTTTTAATTTATCCTGTTTAGTATATTCAATTCAAACTCATTACTAGGGACGGTTTAACCAAAATTCTTTTACGGGATAATTTGTTTGCTGAAAAAAATCCGTGCAGTTTTGATAATTGGAATTTTCCAGTCATCATTAGGTGACATCCTTGTGGCAGGGAGAAGGTCAGTGAAATGACTGCATGATCCAGTTTGCCTTCCTCGCGCTGATATTGGCTGATGTCTTCCCAGTTACCAGAAAATCTGCATGTATCGCAGCTGTGGGGTGAAAGAGCAGCATTGTGTACGCCGTTTGCAACCTGAGTCCTTCTATTAAAAAACTGGCAAGAAATCATGGATAAATAGATGTAAATGAAGCATATTGGTGCACCAGGGTGTTCTTAACTTCTTTGCACTAAAGGAACCAGTATCAGCTGATTTATGGTCTGAATGAACTTTCCACCAGCTTCCAAAACACCTGGAAAGCGGGGATAGCATCTCAATGCAAAGGTATTAGCTGGATCTTTATTCAAGGCGCGTTAACGTTTCACGGTCAATATGTAACAGCGGATGCTTTGAGAGAGGGGAACTGCTCTTCTGCTGGATACTAGATGCCATATTGTGGAAAACCTTGTGTTTCCTAACCCTCCCTACCAGACCAAAGAGAGTAGTAGAGGACTTATATAAATACACTGCAATATTAAAAATGTAAATGGTGATCCTCCAGGATGTGTTTTCAACACTTTTAATTGACAGCTCTCACTTAAGTCTGTAATGTATTTAGCAGTGTTTAATCCCAGGTACAATTTCACAGGAAAAATGCCAACCAGAGAGGCTGGGAAAACACGTTGTTAAAGTTCCCGGTTGCTCTCAGTGTATTTGTTTTCAAACTAGGGCTCTTAGTCTGTTTCCCATCACAGCGTCCTGAAAAGACCTTGCTCTATTTTTTTTTAAAAAGCTTTGGTCTGCGTTCTTCCCACGATACGAACACGTATTTCCATTAGAGTTAATCAATCAACACCAAATAACAAATGCTTTTACCACTAATGGGAGCAATGGGTGTGCGAGGAGGACAGAACTGTGCGTGTAAAGGCAGCGCGAAGAGCAGGAGGAAGCGCTGGGGGGTATTTGCTGTTTGATAATATCCCAGGCAGGTCCAGTGTCGGATTTGTATGGTTGCCATTTGAGATGGAGCTGGATTGAGGGGTCGTAAATTGTCCAGTTACGGACTTTGCCAGATAATGGAAGTGGGACCAGGGTACTCCTTAAAATATATAGGGATGGAAGAGAAAAGAGTAATTCATTTAAGAAACATCCCATCTTTTTCCAGTTATCAATATAACCTACCAGGTGCACCTTTTCAGGTTCCACCTGGAGATGTTCTGCGGTGCTTGGTAGCTTAAACAGCAATTTCTGCTCTTCATGTAGCAGCAGTGAGGTCTAGAGTATTTGCATATCTCTAATATAAGCAAAAGGAGACGTATAATTAGCTGGTAACGCTACCCAACTTTTTACGTGAGCCTGTCGTTGATAAAAGGCCATGACCAAGAAGCGTCTGCCTATAAGCAACGTTCAAGGCTGATGGAACCTCATCTGTCACGTTTCTAACTTGCACTAGGTTTAGGTTTTTTTAGGCTGTCTCAGCTAGGTGGAGAGTTTGAGACAAGTGGCAGGGATGGTTCTGTACTTCTTGGGTGGCTCCGGCACATGGCTCACCACTGAAGGTCGGGGACACTCGCCATAGCCACCTCCTTGGCGGCAGCTGCGTCGCAAGGCGTCTACCGTTCATCGCACATGGCCTTCTGCTTTGGTTTGCTTCCTTCGTGGGAGGGAGGAAGGGCTGATGGGTAGAGCCAAACAACTGTTATATATATTATTCTACACTTAAGTAAAGCGTATACCCAGCATGGGGTCCGATATGCCCGGCACGTGGAGGCCAGCAGATGCCAGGTGGTTGCTGTCAACTCGGCAGACCTGATGGGGCACCAAGTCATGAAGAGCTCCTGTTGTCCTATTTTAGGACTAACTCTTGCTGCGCAACAGTGAGCAGTGTAAACATGCACAAGAGATGGCTTAAAATACGTAATTTATGAATCTGGGGACATCTGGACAAGCAGGGGCTGTAAACTGGTGGCTTGTGTGTTGACAACTCTTGAGTGATGCATACAGTGGGTTATTTTTCCCCGTCATGTAATTTTCTTCTATTTTCTGTTAGCTGAGAGACTCCCTTTGATATATTTTGAATTAGTGGGCCCTTCAGCTTTTCTTTGACAGCAGTGATGTGCAAGCTTAAAAGTAGCTAATTATATGCCCCTGGGATTAGAGGACTTTTATATAAAATTAAATTGCCATTTAGTCCCCTCAGAGTTTGGCCTGTTTCCTTTAGTTACGATTCCTAAATGGACATCCCTGACAAAATATATGTGCAATTTTCTTAGCCTAATTTGTAGTCAGTTGCTCAGCATCGTTGGTGCTGAACCTTCTTATACCAGAAATTAATCTCTCCGTACCCAGCCGTGTGCTAGGGAAGCAAGAATGTCAGTGCACAAAGGAAAAATAAATTGCTCTTTATACAGTGACTGTTTTAATTTTTACAGTTATTATTGCAGCATTCAAACGAGTCCTTGTCATTTTGTTTATACCAAAGCATTTTGTTTTCTTATGGATTCTTCCAAAGAGGTAGTAAACCGAGTGATAAAGAGTATGTATATTCTTTTAATTATCTGAGGTTAATGTTTTGTGCTTTGTGGTGTGTCTTCTTTTTTTAAAGCATATGATCTTAAGAAATTTCATCTGTGTTATGAAGTTTTGGGTTTTTTCCGAGTTTCAGTATAAAATGTTTTGTCTTGGGGAAGAAAACTCTGCAGGATTAGACCAGATCTTTAACTAGATAACCTCCAATTTCAAAATGTTACAGCAAGTATAGTGTTTTTGGAACGAAACTACTATTTTCCATTAAAATTTGAGTAGTTTTATTAATAATTTCTCTTCACTATGAAATTTTGTGAAGTAATTGAATTGACCAAGTGAATAAGAGTCTTTCCTTAGTTAAGTTATTTAACTCTGGTCTCAAGTGAGGGAGAGGTTTCCCGTGGAGCTTTTTGATTCACGTGAAACTGAAACTTCATCTGAATTTTAGGTCCTTTTCTATGAAGCGAACACTTGCGCATTGTTTCACTTGTATAAGTTTTATCACGAACATCCCCTCTACGCGTGGATGACTTGAACCGGAATCTCACACATGACAAATATCTGTTAAAGACTGTAGGGAGCCCTGTATAATCCTAAAGAGCAAATTCTTAGAATGGGATATACTGTGTGAGTAATCATAGTCGCTGGGTGAGGCTAAGGATGACAGAGTTGCCACTAATATTTTTACTAAATTCCCAAAAGAGAGTTCTTATAGCCCTTTCCAATTTATTTCTTGTTAGTTTAGCATCAGTGAAAGATAGTGGTATTTTGTGCGGATGAAACATTGGACTAGAAAGGCTTTTCACTTGGTAGGAAAGTAAATGCTTAGAAAAATGAACTGCATTTAAAAAATCCCAACCAACCAACAAACTGCACCCCCCTAAACTGGGAGTGTCTTATTAAGCACAAAAATGTGATTCCTGCAGAGTCTTTCTCAATGAGCTTAAATGATGTCTGTTCAAAAGATGCACTGTGGGCTCTGATGGATCCCAGGGAGGTGGTGGAATCGCCGTCCCTGGAGGTATTTAAAAGACGGGTGGACGTGGTGCTGAGGGACATGGGTTAGGGGTGGTTTTGACAGTGTAGGTTATGGTTGGACTCGATGATCTTGAAGGTCTCTTCCAACCCAAGTGATTCTATGATTCTATGATTCTACGTTTTGTAAGTTTATCATGTTAAAATTTCTGTGAGTAGTTCAGATTTACTTACTTTTTTGGTTGTTCTCAGGACAGTAATTCCATGTGGGATAAAGCAGCATTATTAATACCGTTGAAGGCGTATGCTGGCTTTACCAGGCTTCCAGGTGGAGTAAGGAAAGAGGGGATAAAAATCTCTTCCTTTTCCCCTGTTTTCTTCTTTTGTCTTGCTTAATGGGCCACATACATTTCGAATCAATTTTGCAGATGCAAGTCTAAAGAAAAATACATATTCAGAGTATTCTTCAACTATAATTAATAACAAGTATCATGAGTCACTTACTGTTTGCAAAGGCATTGAGACATTTATTAATGTCACATTTTACTAATGATTTAAGAAAGGCTAAGTTAATAGCTCTGAGTTATGACCCATCGATACTATTGACTCATTTAGTATTTTGTAATGTTGACTTAAGTGTACTTACGTAGTGTTAAATGCTTTGGCCTGCATCTGATATAATATTCACACACATCCTTAATTTGGGAAGTTATGGAGAGGCTTAATCCTGTTCACACGTTTGCGATTGCTGCGTTTGCTATGGGACAGCACGCAGCCATAATTGGAAGGATGTTCATTAAGCATATTTCATTAATACATAATAAGCACCATAAATACAGTGACCTTTGAGATAATTGTCATTTGCATGTTTTGATTCATTACTGCGTTTTCCTCTTGTTTATTCATCAGGCATGAAAATGTATGAATTTCTTAGTTTCCTGATGACCCGCAATATATCGTGTGTTTTATGATAATTTGTAAAGGGATTTTGTAGAGAATCTTCTGCGATTTCTGCTTTAAATACAAGAAATGACAGAAAGAAGGAATTATGCATTTCAATTAGCATAGCAGTGACTATCAGTTTATGAATTTAAGTGTAAATACTTGGCAGAGATGTGTATTGTTGTGTATATTGGAAAAAAACCCCAGAAAACAACAAAAACCCAAACCCAAATCAACATAAAATAAGCTAAAAAAAGGCAAATCAAGAATACTTCTAATATTTAAACTTATAAAATAACAGTCAAGGTGTGATCCTTTCAATTTAAGTTATCCTCAACGCATTTGTAAAGCTTGTTTGATTTCCTTTAGCTTTCTTCTTGCGACCCATGAAATGCCGGGTCTTCTAAAGATTTTGAGGTCAAGTTTAATTTTACTGATTGAAAATAATTTATGGATAATATTTTAAAAAAATAATTTATTTTCTGATGCGGGCTAGAGATGACATGCAATAGTTGAAGAACTAAAGTCTGTCAGGAATGTGAGGCATGTACAAAGTACATTTACAGTAAACATTCAGTTGCGATAGGAGTGTTTCTAGGCATAAGCGATACTTAATCCCTTCCTCTTAAAAATCAAATTATGATGAAACAAACCTAAAAGGCTTATTGTTCGATTTGCTGTTATAATGGCTCAAGTTCTAAAACGTCGCTTCCATTTTCTTTTTCGTATCTTTTTGTATTAAGGCTGCACGTACCTAAAGCAGCAGCATGTTATAATCAGGAGAGCAGGAGGCATTTTTATTTCCTCTACCCCAACAATTTGAATCATTTCCAAGCTATTGATTGATAGTAGACCTCATTTTATTAGCTCACCATGTTGACTCTTCCTTATGGAGCAATTACCCTCCTGACGCCCTGATTCAGCAGTCACTTCTAATGCACACACATTCCTTTAAATCAATTTCTCCAAAAAAAGGGCATCTCTGTCGGTGAAGGTTTTATCTCTGTCACTGTCGTCTTGTACTGATGAGCTCTATGGGCAACTTCAGCTCACGGAGTCCTTTGAAATAATCCCTGGAAGTTGCGCTTCCCTCTTTACATGAAGTGCTTCGGTGAGCAACAAAGCGGCGTGTGATTTATTTTTATCTGTAACGCACCTGTAAAACTCCTCTAGAGGAGCAGTGGCAAGTTGTTAAGGACATCTTCAGTCTGTTCTCTGCTTGTTTGTGCCCGAGAAGAGCCCTAGTCCTTTATATGTGCGTAGCTTCTGGAAAGGTCCTTTGGCCTTTTGGAGATCTCTTGGAGTTCCATGTACTACACCAAGGAAGCAATCACATGAACAAGAATTAAGATCACGTTGTTGCTGTTTATTAAGATGATGTTGTTGCTGCTTATGTTGGGGTTTTTTTAATGTCAGTGTATGGCTAAAATGTTAAGAGACAGCATATTAAATTCTAATATACCACGTATGAGAAAAAGCCAGGATGAGAAGAAAAGGATGCAGAGGGACAGAATCTACAAAAGAGTTGGATACCCTAGTGGTGTTTCACAAGTCTTCAATCTTATTTTTAACTGCATTTGTATCTAAAGTAAGTTCTTGCAGTCTTACTAACTTGCATTTCCCTCTCTACCACTCCCCACCCCAAAAAAACCCCAAACAAACAAGAGCTTTCTTGCTTTTAGTTGCCCCTGTAGAGCAACATTGCCTTTCTTTCATTATTGTTTCTTGCGAGTCTTCATCCTAAACCTCATTACATTTCTCCCTTGGAGGCTCCTTTTGGAGGCATGGAGAAGAGGAGTTTTGGGTTTATGATAATCTGTTCCGATATGAGTAACTTGCATTGCAAGAAATGAAGATGAAATTTTGACTCGTAGGAGTCAAAATATAGGAGACACAAATGGGTTCAGATGGGCCTTTAACCTGAACGCAATTGTCTGCGTTGTCTGGCCCCTTCAGACCGTCCCTAGGTTGGTGACTAAGACAGTGATTCCGCTCTTAGTGGGAATAGCAAACTTTTCTCAACAGCAATGACTTCAGAGATATTCCAGTAAAAGTGGTTTTGTGTTTTTTTTTCTTCTTTTTCTGTGTGTCATTGTGTCTAAGAGAAGGTCTGAATTTTCGGCAAATAATTAAGATGATGTTCATTCTGTGCCCTCCTTAAAATGGTGATTCATACCCAGACTTAATGAGAGGCTGGACTGAATAAATGGACGGCAAACTGCTGGCAGCTGTTAAGTGGCTGAGATGGACTAGCCTAGCCCAGAGTTTCCTGCAGTAAGAAGAGAATTTCCATCTGAATCAAGGAGGAAGAGAAATTCAAGTGAGATGATACGTTGCATCCTTTGTAGAGGAAGACTTGGAAGCAAATCCCATTTAAAAAAATCAATTTGCTTCACAGTATCAGGCTACACTATATCTTTTCTAGGATTTTGCACCTCCTGAAGGTAAATGTTGACTTTTTCTTTGTTTTCTGAAGTCCATGTTCTTGGATGAACTTCTTCATGCGTTCTCACACAACAGCAGGTTTCAGCGTCTCGGAACAAAGCCCTACAGTATCTTTTTCCTGCTGGTGATGGTATTTACCAGATGGAAGTGATTTAGAAGTCTAGAGCAGATAGGAATTGTTTTGAATTTGAGTATCTTCCCATCAGGAATTTTTATCCCTTAAACCTATTCCTATGCTAATATATAATCTATTGGCACAGAAATAATACGATATTTTCTTCACTCCATAATTATTTAAGTTTCTATCAGTGTTTTATGGTTGATGGAAAACTGGCAGAGCTAGATCTGGCATAGCTACACCAGTTTAAATGATTATCAGCTTGCGTGTTTGGCATTCTTGGCCTGGTAAGTGTTGTATTTTACACTTAATGCTTCAAGATTAGCATGATAGATTAGCATGCTCAGTTAAATGTTTTTACAATTTATGCTCTTATTAACTGTTCCGTTGATCCTAGGAAATGTGACTTTTTTTTTTCGTGATGGATGTCACGTCACAGTAATACTTCAGCTTGTAGATCAGGTGTTGCTTTATGCTTTGGTGAGGTTGTGTTAGAATCAATTTCAGATGAAAAGTACTGAGAGATATATATATATATGTCGAACCATCAGGGAGTGAAAAAAATCCTTCTGCTGACTTGTGATATAAATTCACAAACTCTGTCATCTGCCTTGCAAGCTTTGTCACTCGGGTGTTACCCACCGACACGATTAAATTTACTGAAGGTAAAATGATGGAGCCTGGCAAGTCCAAGAGGTATCGGAGTTCAGGAGATACCAAGAGCTTATGCATCCTTATGCTTAACACCGGGATGCGTGAAGCTCGAGATCGGGAACAAGCAAGGCTGTAAAAGAGCACAAAAACTTCTCTTTAACTCTTGAGCTAAAGGCTGCACGTGGTCTCACACGTATGTGCGTATAGTATGTGAGCGTTTGGATGCTATCTGTCATACTCTATACAAGAACAAATTCTGAGGTGTACGTACCTAGACACTATGTAACATCTAGCTTTCTCTTCCAATCCACAGTCTGGAATACAGTGTCCCTTGAAAAGCAGCTGGAGATAGGAGAAAATTTTGGATGATATTTCCTTCAGATTGTTTTCTGGATGCTCTGGGTTCCTCAGTTTCTTCTTCTGCCAGTGGTCTTTCTAGGTACCGCTAGTCAAGTTATAGAATCATAGAATGGAGATATATATATGTGTGTGTATATATATATATATAAAATATCCATATGCCTGTATTTGTGTGGTTCAGAAAACTAAAGGCTGTGCTCTACCTTGCCCTTTTAATACAGTCCCTAAAATTTCAGTTCTCTTCCAGTGAGAAAGGTCACCAAATCTTCATTGCAAACCATTTGTATAAAGAATTTATTTAGTTACGTATTTAATGATTTTTCAGAGATAACCTTTGGCTTGTTTTGCTCCTGCTCTGAGCTGCTTAAGCAGGAGACAGATCCAACCTAAAACTTTGGTACGGCTGCATTAGCATATTATTGTACCTGAGCTAGGAAGCCGAGGCTCTTAGCTTTGAACTTCAGCTGGCTCAGGCAGATACAGCTCTGAACACAAGCTGAATACGAAACGCAAACACTGATAGCATAAATCTCACCCTGTGGGGCCTCGGATCATTCTGTACTCTTTTAAGTGCCAAACACATAAAATTTTTATGTCCTTCAAAATAAAAAAAAAATAATCTTTTTTAACCATGCCTCATTCCAGCTCTCACCTCAAAAAGAATATTGCTAAATACAAGTTAAATAGCAATTCTGAGTGTGAAGTAGAATAGGAAGCGTTGGTTGCTGGGGATGTCTTTCGAAATGGAATTATTGAATGATTGAGTAATTACTGCTCTGAACTAATAATTACTGAATTATTAATACCTTCTAAAAAAGGCAACTCCACAGATACCAACTTTTTCATGTGAAAATATCTAGCATGTATTTTATAGTTAAAAGACAGTGGTAGGAGTCTGTGGCTCTCCTCATTCTATTCATTAGACACCTCGTCATTAGAGGTGTCTAAAAGGTGTCCCTAGCACCTCAAGGGGCTACATTAGAAACTCATTGATAACCAGGCTAATTTTAATTACTCTCTATTGTGTAGAAATAATGGTAGTTTAGATTAACACTAGACCTTTCAAAATAACCCAGGCAAATAGTTCCCATAAATATCTATTTTTTTTCTTTTAGCATTGATTTTTTTGCCTTTTTTTTGGTTAACTAAAAATAGATTTCGATGTCAATATCTTCCTTAAACCGAGGAACTGATGATCTTTGTTACAAGGCTAGGTCCTTAAAAGGAACAGCTAAATCCTCTACTAGGCGTTGTGTGGGTAGGTATTTGTAAGCTACTTTTGCAGTGAAGGGTTTTGTGGAATTGTGTAGTGTTGTTTTCTTTGCTCTCTCCATTCTGTTTGCCCTCCTCCTTTCCATTCTCCTAAACAGTAATTAATGCCGAGGATCAGCATGGTTGCTGCTGCCATGAGAATATACTGCAGGAGGAACAAAAGAATGACGTACGCTTTGAAAAGGAGCCAGATAGTGAAAAATGATTACAGCCCGCTTAATTACGGGCTCTTTCGGAGCAGCATGTTTAGTTTTGCGTCACTTCAAAAACTAATAGTTTCATGGCTTTTTAAAAACAAGATAGCAAAAAGAACCCTGATGTACATTATAAAAAGAATGGCGATTATTTTTTCTTTTTTTTTTTTTTTTTTTTTTAATATCCAGGGAACTCAGATGTAAATATTGAGATTTTATAGTGAGGTTCCCAAATCCAGTATTATTGGTTACACCTGCNTTTTTTTGTGTAATATCCGGAAAAGTTGAGGCTGAAGAACAGCTTTAAATAAATCGTTTCATAAAAGAAACAAATATCACCTAAAAATACAGAAAATGTGATTCACCGTTTCCACTGGGCTGGAGATGTTTGTTCGAGAGCTGGTTCCCCGCTGCTGTCGCAGTCATTACCTTGGATTCCAGCGGGAACGGCAGCAGGCCGGGCTGCGGCGGCAGCGCTTGCCTGCGGAGTGGTCTTTGGTCCTCACCACCCTTATTTACCAAAGCGGCAAGATGAGTGCTTGGGAGAGGAGGTTCTCTGCCCTCTTCTGAGGACAGGAGATGGCTTCACAGTCGTCTGTCGGATACTCTTCTTCGTCCCACCCATCAGAGAGACTGGCGTGGCTATCAAACTTGCTAGGAAAGTTGCTTTCCAGATTAGAAATACAAAAAAGGGGCGGAAAAAAGTGCAATTCTTCAAATATATGGTTCCCAGGTACAGCTATTCTGTTCAGCCAGGTTAGAGATTGTAGCTGATGGTTGTTGAACTTGTCCAACCTGCTCTTCTTGAGGTGGGCTCTTTGGCATTCACATGTAACCCCTTGTTCCGAGTCCACCACCAAAGCCCATGAGCTGGCAGTTTTTGTGTTTCCCTGATGGAGGGATGTCAGCATGGTAACGCTGAACACACATGTGCACATACTGTGCACACACAAAACCCCAATGGGTCTGTGTTTGATGTATCATACAATTGTAGAATGGTTTGGGTTGGAAGGGACCTTAAAGATCACCTTGTTCCAACCCCCTGCCCTGGGCAGGGACACCTCCCAGTAGACCAGGTTGCTCCAAGCCCCGTCCAACCTGGCCTTGAACCTCCAGGGATGGGGCAGCCACAGCTTCTCTGGGCAACCCCGGCCAGGGGCTCACCACCCTCACAGTCAAGAATTTCTTCCTATCATGGATTAAGTACAACCAATCCACCTAAACATGCCTTTGTGCTTTAGGTGCGCCTTTTTGAAATACTCTTGTTTTTCATTTTTAAAACCAGTTGTTGACATGGAACTTCTTCAGTTATCCTCCCTGCCCTCTTAACAAGAAACGTTAAGCCTTATTGTTATCTGGAGATGGGTTTTAAGAAGCCCTACGTTTGCTAATATCCCAATCCTAAGGCAGCATTTGCCTTCTGTTAAAAAAAAGAGATTAATGAGGCACTCTCACTATCATCAAAAGCGGTGCTGTTCTGCACAACTTGAGTTGTGCAGGCGAGCATCATATCAACTATGAAACTACTGACTTTTAATGATACCATTTTAATATCGATTACCTGATCAGATTGATTGTGTGCACCATGACCTAAACCGAACGGGATATATCTCGGACACAAGTCAGTTCCAAATCTGTTCTAAAAATCATGGCCATTACATTACGTGAGAGTTGATAGGGTCTGTGTTTTGAGAGCTGTTTTAATTGAGGGATTTTCTCCTATTTAGCATTAGCAGCTGAAGAACACTTCGCTGGAGGCTGGATGAGTATGGAGACAGTTCCGTTAGATAGCTTCTCGCAAGTCTTTTCAGGAAAGGCTTCTGTTAATAAGGTTTCTAGGGAAAACATAGGTAGGCTAGACTTATAATTTCTGATATTTCTGTGGTAAAGGATGAGAGGGAGAAAAACCTAACCAAGTATCTCAGTGTTGCTCCTTAGATATCCCGAGGAGAAGACTAAAATTACAGCATTTGTCCTGTGCCTCTGATGCATTACTTTTTTGACTCTAAGCATTGTTTTTAGTAGCTCTGCATCTTGTTACCTGATTTTGTTGACTTTATACACGTTTTCATCTATGGGGAAGCCCATATTTCCCTTGTCCTGAACATGCAAAATCTCGCTTCCCCTGAACTTAACGTTAGGTGAATGTCATAACAGTACTGAGGCATTTTCACACTAGCTCTAAAACAGCAGCTTGATTTACATGTTTATTTTTATAATCTCGAGGGAAAAGGAGTTAAATACCACTATTTTATATGCAAGAAGAGAATGCTTTGTACGCTTCACTTCTGTCATGTGAAAGTCCCTAAATTGCTTTTGGCAAGTAGATAACTTAGAAAGAAATTGCTTTAGTGACAGAAGTGTTTTGAAAATAAACCTGTAAAATGACAACATGAAACCTGTAATTACCTAATGAAAGACTGAAAAGGTTTTTAAAAGCAAAACAAAACGTAAACACTGGAGTTCCTGCAGTTATCTGACCTCTCCACATGCTGTGCCATATCTATATATTGTGGATATGTAGGGCATGATTTTCCAGATTCCCATTAGCTGCAAAATGTTTTGGGTGAGGCACCGGGATCACAAAAACAGCGGAGAGCACTCGCACAGCAAACATGTTTGCTTCGCAGGTAGCAGAATTTGTGGAGTCAGAGAATTTCTTGAAGAATTTAGTCCTTTCTTCCTGAATTTCTTTATTGCTTCCGTATTTTTCAGTTTTTTGGCTTCCCCGTTGCCTTTCTGCCAGGGTTCGCTGCAAGAGATGAGCATTTGCCTCTTTCGTGAGAAAGTCTTGTTATCCCGTACAAATAACTTGTGACTTCTGAGAATGTGTCTCCTTGGAAAACTTTGGTCAGAAAAGGAATTAGAAGGGGGAAAAGTTTGGTGGATCCCATTCTTGTTGGTGTCCACTGGAATCTGGGAGTTTTTGAAGGCACTAAGGTCCTTCTTGACTGCGACTGAGACGAGATCATGACTTCACCTCCCTGTCACTGCCATCTGAAAAAAAAGACGTCCGTCTGAGGAAACAAAATACGCGTCTTGGCAGTTGCAGCCTGAGGTTTACCTTCGTTGCTGCGGCCGTTCCGCAAACGCGCCTCTTTCTGTGGGCATCTGGCTGGAACATGACAAGTTTAGGTCACGATGTCTCCATTGCTGCGGGGGAACAGCTCTTCCATACGTGTCTGCGTAGGAAAAATTAGTGTCAGGAAGCTGAGTAAGCCCTTATTCAAACTGATATACAGCTTTAAAAATGACGCTAATGTATGATGTCCCTCCAGAAAATGAGAAGACAAGAGGAAATGGCCTCAAGTTGTGCCAGGGGAGGTTTAGGTTGGATATTAGGAAAAACTTCTTTACCGAAAGGGTTCTCAAGCATTGGAACAGGCTGCCCAGGGAGGTGGTGGAATCGCCGTCCCTGGAGGTATTTAAAAGATGGATAGACGTGGTGCTGAGGGACATGGGTTAGGGGTGGTTTTGGCATAGGTTTATGGTTGGACTCGATGATCTTGAAGGTCTCTTGCAACCCAAGTGATTCTGTGATTCTATGAAGAATTTTTTTGCCTGTAAAAGACATGGATTCCTTTACTTCCCAAATGCAGCTGCTTCAGCTAGGGGATAGGTGACTACCTATGCCGGAGCATGGCAACACCCACAATAAACTGTGGATGAGACAGAAAGAATATAAAGAACCTTGTTAATCTGCTTTGTAGTCCCATCCAGGATAAGGCCGGGATCAGTTTCTGCCACTGCTCCGATGCCAGACGGCTCCGAACGGTCACAGTTAACAGCTCGGAGCTGCTGCTTTCATGCTTCCTGCCGTATGAAGGGTCCCTTTCCGTATTGGAAGTAACTCCTGCAATTTACAAAGCAGCTGGGAAGATTAGCTGTTCATCCTCAGGGCGTCCTACTGAGGAAGTTGTGTGGGACACAGATTGATGGCGACGGCTGAAAGAGCATGTCTGATTTTACAGTAGTTCAAGGGAAGGACTCCAATGGATTTTTTTTAATTAAATTCTCACTCTTGTATTCTTTTGGCTAAAGTAAAAGTAGAAAAGCAAGCAAACAGGTAACAAAAAATACACCAACTTTTTATTGTGCCCCTAAATAATAGTTGCTTTTGCCTGGCATAAGTCGGCATTGTTGCCAAGAGAAACAGTCCCACCTTCCCTTGGCAGTTTGCTCGCATTCCTCCACCGTCGCCTCCTCCGCTGTGCCAGGGTGAGGGTATGCGCAGCTGGGCGCTGCCATGGGCTGAGGAACCCACGCAAGGTAACGTTAATCCTAGAGAAATGGCTGGATTTTTGTATTTTGGTTTTATCTCAGACAGTTTAGCCGCTCCAGCTTGCAGCCTGGCTCCGCGTGTGCCGGTGCGATGGGAGGGACGACGCGGGGCGGGAGCAAGGGACCGAGAGGAGCAAGTTCTGCTCCTCAGGTGGCATCAAGGGAGAGTTGTGCCAGCCCAAGTGAAGGGAGAATAAAGACTTAAAAGTTGAAGTTCCGGGTCTTGTCACCTTTTGGGGCTGATGTTTTGCAGGCCAGTGAAGGGCAGTAGCGACCAATGTGCAAACTGCCGTGGTGCAAGGGCATGGAGTGTTATTATTTTTCTATATTTGTGTTGTCAGCTCTCAAGGACTTTCAAATGCTTCACAAAGGTCTTGTGAAATAGCGATCATAGTGTGAAATAGCCTTTAATACCCCATTTCTGGGTAGGTGTACGTGGGATCCTGTTGTACAGCGGATGCAGTGAAACTTCTCTGGTTTGTAGTGGGTTGGTTTTTTTAATAGGTTTCCTCTGCTTTTATTTTGGTGTCGAATTTTCTGTAAAAGTGCTTCGTTTAATGTTTCTACGTTGGATTTGATGCGCTAGTTTTAGCTGCAAGAATGTACAGAGGTCATCTAAAGATCTTGAATTAGCTGAGCAAAGATTAATACTATCTCTGAAGCTGTCTTCTACTTGGTTAAAAAGAAAACAGTGAAGTGCATGTGAGTGGGTGTAAAGAAGCTAAGGAAAATGTTCTGATAGGCCTCTGTATGTGTGGGATGATGTTTGCTTCCTTGTGCAACTCTACTGACTCTTGTCCAATATTTTTTTTATCATGAAATGAACTTGTACAGGCATATATTTATTTATCATAAACAACTTGGAAGCTCTAAAATCTTTTTTCTGTCTGTCAGTCATCCATTTGAATTAAGTATCCTTTTCGTAAACAACTGTGCCGTCTTCAATACGTTGTGTCATAACTTGCTTATGTAGCTGAACTGGGGACAAAAATGTCTTTTAACACATTTGTGACGAATGGAAAATGCAGTTTTACTGTCCTTACGAACCCAGCCTCTGCTTTTTCTCAACAGCATTAAAAAAACATATGCAGCTGGTAAAATAGATAATTAGTAGAGGTGCTCCTGTGTGTGACTTCTTCACTTACTGCTGTTGATGATGGCAGCAGCTTCTGCCTTGCTCCTGGACATCCCCTGCCTGCAGAAGGATGCCTCTCTTTATCCTTTTTCCTTCTTTTCCTTCTTTCCACCTCCCAAAAGTGGCCAGTGCAACCTCCTTTTCCATTTTGAGGCCAAACGTTGTGGGGTTCCTGGGTCTCCTGATGGCTCTGGGGTCTCTTGGCAGCAGCCCTGGGCTCCCTGCGCCTCCAGGGCGCCTGGTCCCTCCTCGCCGCTGCTCTCCTGACCCCCTTGCTCTGTGGGAGCTGCTTTGCAGCAGCAAGAGGAGGAAGGGAGGCCGTGGAATAGCGTTGGAGGGATGTTTTTGTGAGGTGTGGAGGAGGAGGAGGTTCTTTATAAGAAAAAAAAAAAAAAAAAAGAAGAAAAACAAATCATCCTTGTCTCACAAACCTCACCTGTTGGCTCCTCCAACATCTGCTGTGTTACCAGCTTTGATCTCCTTATCTCCAAGGGACTTTATTTCATTTCTCTGCCCCGTGTTGGAAATGTCAGTCCAGTCGTTACCTAGTTTTGGCAGCCACTGTGGAAAACAGCGAGGGAACCTTGGAGCCGGGAATTCCTCTTACTTGCAGGAATAAGCTACTGCTGGTCGACTCTTAATGCCTGTTTTATCCTCGCTGCCCAGGTAAGAGTCAGGGGCTGCCACAGCTTCCACCCAGCACCAGCAGAGCAATTTGTGGTGCTCCACATGCTCTGTGCGAGTGTTACAGCTTGGGAACTGTGGTTTGTAATGTTTTGGGGATAAAAGAATGCCAAGTTGGGTTTTGGGGGGGGGGGGTAAAGAGATGCTGATGGTCTCTTCCCAGCCATAATCCTCTCTGGAACGCAAGTAACTTCAGTGCCTGCTCCTGCATCTGCCCAACTGCCCACATCTACAGTGCCTTTTCAAAACAGGAGAATAAATGCAACAAAAATCAAAACCCAGAATAAGCCTTAGTCTGTAACTTAAGAAAAAATTGAGGTTTAGACTTCTTGTGGTTTATGTCTGTTTAACTCAGAATTAACTTTTAAAAACTGATCTTAATTGCGCTGGAAACATCTTCTCTCACAGCAGATGTTCAATAAAATATAAGCTGGGCTTTCAACACTTAACATTTCTAGTTAGGATGTCTTTTTTGTGAAAAGTTGTCATCGGTCTGAGCACATCGTTCGGCGAGTCACCTGCCTTTCCTTTTCTCGTATCTTCCCCACTTGTTTCCTTTTGAGGATGATACTGCAAAGCATAAACCTGGAGAAGGGCCTCCCTTCTGAAAATTTGCTTCTCACATTGTGTTCTCCTGCTAATGCTTATTTTATTAGCCCCCTTCTTACTCTGGCAGCGAATGCAATGACGTAGCATTCAGGGCACTTTTCCAAACTCTGAAATTTTTCAAGCAGTACACAGTGGAAACATTTACAAATCTGTTCCAAGATACATATACACAGGGTGTATATATCCAAATGTAAATATTCAGATCTGGTTTTCAAGTTTTCAATTTGCTAACTGCTTTAAGGTTTATATTCGTGTGTCCATGGAGAAGCTTTTCTTTTTGCCGTCAAAATGACAGCAGGTTTCCTAGGGGGGAACACAGCCATTTTATCTTGATGTTCCCCACAGCTTATCTGGAATCCTGGAGTATCCGCGTACTGGACGTTGACAGGGCAAGAACTGGCAGCTCAACCAGGTCTACGTATCTGACTTGATGCTTAGTGACTGGCTGCCGTGGGTTTGAGGTGCTGACTTGGCTGTTGAGCCTTTTTCATCTCTGAATGAGATGGTTTTCTGTTGTTTCGTAAATCACAACTTTTTTGGAAGGGCTGGGGTTCTCCTGAAGTCCGTCACTTGCTGGACGCTCTTACGTTCTTCAGAACAGGAGACAAAGAGACAGTGGCAGTTATTGTGATAACTAAGGCGCTCTCCTCCATGAGGGAGAAATGATAACATTTTTCTCTCTATAAGGTTAGAGAAATCTAATAGTTTAAAATTCACGTTTCGTTGCTTTCTGTAAATGCACTATTTTTCTCCAAATTGCAAGTAAGGTGTTGGCTTGTAGGCAAAATCCACTTACGATGGGTTAATAGGTGGCCAGGTTGCCTTGAAGAATGTCATCTTCCAGTATGTAAATTCCATGGCTGATCAAAGACAGTGATTAAAACCTGTGCCTGAAGAAAACCCAAACTTTGAGAAGCTCCAACATTAAGGATTTGCATCTAGATATGAATTAAATGGATTTTTATAAAAGCAAACCTCTCTTTCAAATACTGTAACCAAAATTTGGCAATTTTCTGGCCCTGATTTTTATTCTTAGGTTTACTCACATTCCTAGGACTTAGTATGGGAGAAATTCTTAACCCTGAGTATCTGGTATAAATCCCTTCGATATTAATCATCTGCCAGGGAATGTCCCATCAAATGACAGTGAAGACAAAAGTACAATCTTTGAAGCAAAAGTCTTGGTTTAATGATTTTTCTAGGGTGTGTCTTTTTTTTTTTTTTTAAATTACCAATCACTTGATTTGAATCCCTCAGTGGTAAGGGCATAAATCATACATCTAAAGAAATGTTTTTCTTGTCAGGAATCCCTAACTTATGTTGACTCACTTTTCTGCTTAAGGTCGTTACCCATTCTGTGCCAGTAAGTCTGTGCCTTAATGTTACAGTAAATTCAAAATCCGATAAACTTTGAAAGAATTAGAGGGTATATTAACAATGCTTGGCATGTTTGCAATGACAATTTCTCAATTTGTGTTTTATATGCCAAAGATCATTTTTAATTTGGAGATGCATTTCAGACATGCTGTGAAATGTCGAGGGGGGGATGGAATTTTGATAGCGGGAAGCTACGTGATGTTGTCTGAGGCAAAACTTGACCACTCCAGTGTCAGTCCCCGGGTCTGTGGTTTTGGAGTTGGGGTGAGCCAATCTACGTGTGTGGGTTGCCTTCGGAAAAGGTAGTCTGGTCCCCGGTGAGATGTTTGTGCTACCTCTGGTGATAGTCTCTGCAAAATGAAGAATTGTCCCCACTTGCTGGGCTGGGTTTCAGCGGGGTGTAGTGCCCATCTCTGGCTCACGGCACGACACGCACCATCTAGGAGCCTTAAAGCGGGGCTGGGATTGCAGGATTTGTCTTTTCATGACAACCTGCGCTTACATTGACTTAAAACACTTGTGATACGTGAGAACTGCTGGATTTAAAACTCCCTGAGGGCAGGATTGTCCTCCCCGTGCTCTGGGGTGACAGAGGTCTCACACCCCTCTGTGCTAGCGGCGTACCTTGTATGTGTCTTAATAACACTGAGGGTATTTTTCAGATTGCTAGATCTGAACTATGACGATATCTGCCGTTACAATAGCAATGGCACGTTACGGAAATTTGCAGATAGGCTAATTTACATTCTAGCGCTTCACCTTACGGAATTATTAAACGCAATTGCCTGAAAAAACATTTGATATCAGGGTAGCAAAAAAGCATGAAAAGGTCCAAACCTACCTTTGCCAGGCCAGCTGAGCCTGGGAAGGGAATATTACCCGTGTTTGATGGAGCACGTGACTGTGCCCTTTGCTTCTTGATGAATTGGTGTTTGAGTATTATATACTTAAAAGTAAGCGTGTGCTCGTACATTCCTGAATGGTGGCCTCATCAATGCCCCAGAAAGACAAGAATGCTCTCTTCTTTGCCTATCCACCCTTCTAACAACCACAGAAATGCTGCACCTAACTCTGTGAAAGCAATATTTGGCTTTCCTGCCTGACAGCCAGGCGACTCTTCAAAAGTATTTCTAGAAGAAACTCTTTTGGAGGACAGTGGGATGAGGTGGAGCCAGATGTCCTCCCGTTGGACACGCTTTTCTTGAGACGCGCCTGTGTTGCAAAATGTTTGCGTAATTTATCCAGCAAGACCTACTTTTTCGTACTCTTTTCCTAAAGTTAGGTGCTGTTACTGGTCATGTGTTAACTCTTATCAGAAATATAACTAGCGGAGGACACAATTGTAAGCTTCTGCTGGAGAATGCATGGGAATAGATCAAGTGACGGTAAACACAACGCAGTGTTTTTTACATAAAGACAAATTATATCGAAACACATCGGCCTGGTAACCCAACCAGCCCAGCTATCTCAGCTTCCATTTTCCTACATAATTGCCATTTGAACTGCTTAATACTTTGTAGTAAGCTTTGGAAATCCTAATAAATGCTTTGCAAGTGGACGGAAATAATTAGTCATTAGGTTAGAAGGAACAAGTCAAGTCTCCCCGATTGTTAACAATTAAATGTCTCTATCTGGATTAGCGTCCCTTTCCCTAAATAATAAAAGTCGCAGTTTGGTTTCATGTGAACAACTAAAACAAGCCGAAAAGTACTGGGGTTTTGCAGAGTGAATGGCCATAGCTGCCACAGAAATAAGGGGTTACGAGGATTTTGATGGAGCAACCGAGATACAATTCCTATTGAATTCATCTGTATATGAGTAGCATACAGTCATGGCAAAGAACGTGAATATGCCGTGTTCTTAAATAACATTTGTCATCTATAATTTAGGTAGTTTTCTACAAAGGAGTAAAATATTCTGGCTTCTACCAGATTCAGTTCTTGATAAAATCTTTTTTCCTAGCTGGCTCCTGTTCCTCTTTAAAATTGCTGTTTGTGATGGGCAAATCAATAACGTCTTATTAGTCTGCTCCGCTGCCTCTCATCGCCGTCCCCACCGCAGTGCCCTTCCTTTGACGCAGGGGTGCTGGGACATCGTGTTCCCAATGTCCTCTGATTTGCGACTAGTGAAGTAGGAAGGTCAAAAGTGATACAGGATCCGAATAGCTCAAATACGCATTTAAAACAAGCCCTTTTGTGAGCAGCGGAACAAAGAATGCCTGGTTCCCCCTAGATTTGACTCATCTTTGGATTTTTCTCGTGCCAAATAAGACACCAGTTTCAGCTTTGCTGGTTTTGAAGCCTTCACGACTAAATTCTGGTGGCTGGTACTGGTGGCTTGGGCTGCAGCCGGGTCCTCGGTGGGAACGTTACTCTAGTCCATGAACCCTGCTGGACCTTGATGTGTTTGAGACTTTGCTGGTCCAGCAGCCAAACCTAGCTGGTGGCATTCAGACTTGTTAGAGAAGAAAGAAATGCAGAAAGTGAGTGATAATATTTGCATTGTTTTTCTTTAATTCAGGCAGAAATTCAGAAGCTGGTTAACTGCTGTGTGTATTAGGGAAGATTGGTCCCAGCCAGTAACAGCTACCAGCGCTAGCACAGCTGTTTTCAAAAGTTATAGCAAGTTTTGTTTTTATTTAATTTTTTTTTTAAATGTTGAATTTTAGATAGCGATCACTTGGGGTCAGGCTATCATAACAATCAGCAGAGTACGCTATCGCACAGTGACAGATAACAGGAGGTACGCCTACTGGAAATGCTAACAAAAACACACCTAATAAAACTGGAAACCAGAATCCTTTCTGATAATCCATGTGATCCTAAAGCTCATCTACTCAAAAGAAAAACAAATTACCACTCATCACTAAAGTGAGTCGTAATGTCTTTATCAGACCTTCATCTTTTAATAAATACCTTCTAAGTGTAGCATCAGATCAGGTACTTGGGCAGAGCATTTGGGTTTCCACAGCAGCGTTGCAAACTGCAGTCCCCTGTGCTTTTATACACCTTGTGTCCTTGGTCCGTGCACAATGTGTCACCAATAACCATGCTTTTTATTTACAAAATATTCTTCTGACTAGTCATTTGGCTCCAGTGGTATTGTATTATAATCTCATTTTTCCAAGTGCTCTAGTCAAAGATGTGGCTCATGGTGTACTGCAGACTTTGCAGACAAACTACCATTAATCATAAAATCACAGAATCATTTAGGTTGGAAAAGATCTTTAAGATCATCTAGTCCAACCATTGACCCTACTCTACCAGGTCCACCACTAAACCATGTCTCTAAGCAATTAGTCTTGATTGTTGGCAAATTGTTTAAACTGTCCTCCAGGTAGAATCATAGAATCACTTGGGTTGGAAGAGACCTTCAAGATCATCGAGTCCAACCATAAACTTACAGCATCCTTGGGAAAGTCTGTGGACATTAATACACAAACAAAGATAACGGGGTGGGGCCATGTATGAGGATGTGGAGGCTGATGTTTAAAACCAGAAGTTTTTGCATGGGATTGTACATTTTAATAGCTTTTGTCTCACAACTCTCTAGTTTCATAGAGGTGCAAATGTTTCTAAATTCAAACACAAATGCTAATGTGTTCAGTCATTTAAAAGGAAAATGGTAAAAAGAAAAATAATCTAGGGGACATGAAACAGTGAAGTCATAGAATCATAGAATGGTTTGGGTTGGGAGGGACCTTAAAGATCTTCTAGTTCCAACCCCCTGCCCTGCGCAGGGACACCTCTCGCTAGACCAGGTTGCTCCAAGCCCCGTCCAACCTGGCCTTGAACCTCCAGGGACGGGGCAGCCACAGCTTCTCTGGGCAACCTGGGCCAGCGTCTCACCACCCTCAGAGTGAAGAATTTCAGCAGATAAAAGTTTTATAATAAGAAGGTGGAAATTATTTTTAGCCACAATATGTGGTTAAACTCAGAAACTCCTTGCCAGACAATGCAGGAGAAATCTCTGCAGGGTTACTAAATACGTAGCAAATACCCCAAGCTCGGGAGGGTCCCTGAGCTGCCTGATGGTGTGCTTGTCCTGCTCTTACAGCCTTCTCTGGGCAACTGCAGTTGGCACCATTTGGGCCAGGAGATGGGACTGAAGTGACCTGTGGTCTCACCTGGTGTGTCAGCTCTTCAGTGCTCATTTTATAGAAAGGGAAGGAGAGAAATGGAGGCAACGTGTCTTTTCAGCTGATAACTGCCTGGAAACTAATTAGGGAATGAAAATAGAGCATTTGTGATCAGCCGGGGGCTACTGGCAGAGCTCTTCTCCATTGTGTAGAAGACAGAGGTGACTAGCCCACCAGCAATACGATTGCAGTATGAACTCAACACACTTACCTTAAATTTCTCCTCCTTTAGTCATCTTCTGTTGCAACTAAGGCAGCTGGGATCCAAAAAAGGTACTTATTAGTAAAAAGGATCTTGTTAGTAATGCTGTTTCGAGGTGTATTTACCCAATTCTTTAGGGGATTTTTAATGTGTCTGTTCAGACAGTCTGAATTATGCTTTAGCCTCTCTTAAAGCTCCTGAGATTTTCTTTTGTTTTCCCCTCGGATGATGAGTCATCATGTTTATCAAAATCGTACATCACTACCTAGAAATCATATCATTTATTTAGAAATGCTGACTTCCACATTTTATCTGCTAAACTAAGCAAGTACTAAATGGGCCTTGATCAATGTGCTTTGGTCAAGGGCACCGGCAATTTACTGGCTTTGACCTTCCTTGCATGTTTAAGAGCCTAAAAGACAAGGAAGGTCAGTGGCAATCACGCCATTTAAGAAATTAATGAAGAGTTAGGCAGCTAAATAACTCTGAGGATTTAGACCAAAGCATGATTTATTTTCTTTTTTTTTTTTTTTTTTTTTTTTTTTTTACCGACATCATTGCTTAGCAGTCAAAGGTTCATTCATTTGTGGTGAATTAATAAGGCAGACCTATCAGTAGTGACTTCCAGTAAACAGACTGTGCCTTTGCGCTTCTAAAAAGTAGGCTTTTAGGCCCTCTAGAGAATATTGATATAAAATAATTACCGAGTCACTCTGAAACTGTTAAAAGATCCACCTAACACTAATACAGGCTTCTGTAGTAGTCCGCATTGATTGGATCGGCCTGATAAAATTTAATCCTGTTTTGTCAATCCAAAACTCTTAATTTTGGCTGACAGAAGATGTTTAAATATGCAGTATATTGTAAGTGCATACATATCTATAAAACATTTTTGCAATGTCTAATTATTCTGGATGTTTTCAGTTCTGAGCCCCTAATCTGAGATGCTTTTAAAAGTCTTAATCATCAAAACGGGTCTCTACGTATGACCCGGAACTGCATTTTCAAGTTGAAAAATGAGAATCGGAAGCAACCAAACCCCATGAATTAGTTGTTGCCTAAGGTACGGGAGATGCTCTTAGAATTCGAAAGGTTGTTGGTTTTCAAGTCGAAGGGAATTAATCCTCCTAAATGCTACGCTCATCTGTGGTTGCTGTTCTGGGGGATTCCTCAAGACAAAGGACACAATACGGAGAAGAGTTGATGGGACAAAATTGTTCCTAATTTTGTAATTGACACCTTCAAAGAGCCGAAGCCAAACTGTGCTGGGCAAGCTCTTTGTGTTTAACCTTGTGATACACACATTTCCAAGCCATTTAATCCAGTGCAGCATGACAGAAATAAAATTAAATCCTATTTCAGCAGCTAGAATCATTTTGTCTTAAGCCTATTAGTAAAAGATCACTTTCTACTTTTTCCTTACCTTCACTGTGTATCTGCCACGTGCTCACTTCTTAGGTGCAAATGTTGTGTGTAACTGTACATCATGGAGAATTTCAGCGTCTCTGGAGAGATTTTGGTTTAAAAAACATGTTTGTGCAGTTAAGCTGGAACTGAAAAGTATGCATGGAGTTGTATTTGGAAATACTTGTACAGGAGTTCCTGCTTAAAATTATTATTTTGCCATCAGCGTGTGTGAAGTAGCATTGGTGTTCCCTGCCTTGTGGGGGAACCATCAGGTTGGTCACTACTTTTGCCAAACCACGATGATATTAGCTAAAAATTAACATTTTCATCAGAAGTCCGGAGTTACACGCACATCTTTGTGGCTGGCACTGTCACGTGTGACTGGTGCAGTGGTATTTAACATAATGGCATTTTGAACTGTAAGGCATTATTTTTGCCCTGGGTTAGCCGCTGGCGTGGGTGTTGTGTCGTCCCCAGCCTTCTCCGTCCTCTCCAGTGGTGACAAACTGAAGAAGACGGTCATTATCTTCCACTTTCCGGTTCCCCGCATGGAGCAGGATTTGCAGCCTGGTGTTTCTGTAAGATGCTTTTGTTCGTTTAAAGGACTTTCATCAGCTGAATAATTATGCATCAGATTGCACATTTCTCGAGCAGGATGAGGACTTTCAGTTCTGTAGATTGAGATGCAAAAATGAATCATAAATCACTTGAAGAATTCTGTCCTTCAAGTTCCCATATTGCAGTTGCTATAAGAACGTGTATTTAAACACCCGTCATCAGTGTTTTCTAACATTAGGCTGTGCTTAGCGCAGGGAAATTGTGAGCACCTACATGAAGAAGGCGTATAAGAAAAAAAATGATTAACATTATTTCACAGAATTACAGAATCACAGAATGTTAAGGGTCGGAAGGGACCTCTGGAGATCATCTGGTCCAACCCTCCTGCTAGAGCAGGTCCACCTACAGCAGGTTGCACAGGATGGGGTCCATGCAGGTTTGGAATGTCTCCAGAGTGGGAGACTCCACCACCTCTCTGGGCAGCCTGTGCCAGTGCTCTGCCACCCTCAAAGGAAAGAAGTTCCTCTTCATGTTCAGATGGAACTTCCTACGGTCAATTTTATACCCACTGCCCCTTGTCCTATCACTGGGTACCACTGACAAAAGCCTGACCCCCTCCTCCTGGCCCCCTCCCTTGAAGCATTTGTAAACATTGATGAGATCAAATCTCATGAGAGATTGATGAGAAATCTCATTGATGATAAATCTCATTGATGAGACCTTCTCTCTTCTACTATGTTATTTCCTTTGGGTTTATGTGAGGAGTGAGGAGACCTTGGTTTTATGTTTGTTGTTAGGAACTGTAATGTGGGCATCACCCCCAAATACCTCGTAAGAAAGTGGTTGAAGACTTTCTGTATCTAGTCAGGCGTAGAGAGGTAGAAATGGATCTTTGCATGCCAAATACTGGCTTTATTCAGGTAAACAGTTACATTCTCATGCCAACATCTAGCTTTCGTCTCAAGCACCAGACACCTTAGGGAAACTCTAGATAAACAGTGAGCGTGTTTTTCCTCGCAAGACATAGGGCACTGTAACTTCTGTGGTCCTTGAGGTCTGCGCCCAGGTTTTGGTGGTGGCGGGGTTGGTACCAGAGGTGAAGCCCTTTGGGCAGGATCATATGGTGGGAGCTCAGAGGCAGAGTTCGGGAACCGCCCGGTGGTGAAGGTTACACAGATGGTGTCATTCTAACTATTTTTCCGCAATAAACTTTCAATTTTTCTCATCGCAAAGGAAAAATATTAGCATCTGGTCCGGATGTCTGGGACTGCAGTTGTTTTTTGTGCGTGTGTTTCATTTCAATGAGCTCCAAACACTATTTAAATTTGTATAGAAATAATTCTACTGGGGAAATAATTAACCGTAGTCTGGAGTAAGTGTGCATGTGTATGAAGAATGCGCCATGACTGGAAAGGCACAGTCTTTGTGTGATTAATGCTATAGTTTTTTTGAAAGGTATGATGAAGAAGAGGCAGAATTATTCTGCTCCTACAGGCTTCTTCTATTAGCATCTTTCTTATACAAAACCTAATGCACCTTTCTTACACAAAAATACTGATAATGAGTTTTAATAAATCAATTTCATGGATGCAGAATACTGTCTGGGGGACACTGGTTAATGCATGGAAATGAGTGCACTTCAGTGTACGTGTGCTTTGGAAAATTAGGAGTGGAAAGAGGTGCAGAAGTGAAAATAACTTGCCCAGTTGCCTATGAACATCAAAAACATCTCAGTGAACTGAGAAACTAATTACAAGGAGCTTTGAATCAAGTAATTTTATTCTGATTGGCAATACCTGCAAGTTAATTTTAGGTGATCGTTAAAGTTACTGAAGAAACAGGTGTGCCGTTAATTGGCATCTTCTCTGGTAGGCACAGTGGACAACCGTGCAGAGATGGTTTTGTCTCAAGTTTATGAGGTTCAAAATCCGTCATGGACTGCAGGTGGGGAGTTTGTGATGTGATTTCAGGTGGGGGAGAGAAGTGGAGCGGGAAGGTGCTGTAGGAAGAAGATGCTTTGCAGGAAATCAATAATGTAATTACATACAAAACATACTCCATTTAAGGCAGGAGAATATAGGAAAGCATTATTAGTGTATATTTGGGAAACCAAAGCTAGTTTTGGTGTTGGCTTTTTTTTTAATTTAATTTAATTTTCCATGAGGAAGACACAATGTTGCCCCAGAGAGATTTTCTTCCATTCATTTCCAGATGCCAATCATCCTCGGCCTGCTTGCTGTGTTGAGCTTGCTAGTATTTTGGGGTTCTCTGGCATTTCTTAAGTGTGTTTGGTGCCTTTGGCATTATACTTTAAATGTTAGCAAGTGCACAAACATTTAGGTGAGGTTCAGGCAGAGGTCTTCTGTTGCTTCTTAATGTTCTGCCTCCAGGAGCTGCATTCTGCTTTTTTTGTGCTGTCACGGAGGAACCTCACATTGGTGGGAACGAAACTGAAGCAAGGCCAACAGTTTTTTTCCAGGAGGTTGATTAGACTTAGACAAGAAAACTGCTCTGGGAACGCTAGAGAGAAAAGATTTAACTTTTGTTGCCTTCTACTAGAAGTCAGTAGCAAAGCCATGGAGAGACCATATGAGTATTGAATCCTCTTCAGTTCTTGTAGTCACATGAAAGAAATCTTTACAACTTAAAGCTTAGAGAATAATATTTAACATACTGATCTGCTATAGCAGCCTTATAGCAACCTTCCAGTATCTGAAAGGAGCCTACAGGAAAGCTGGAGAGGGACTTTTTACAAAGGCATGTAGCGATAGGACAAGGGGGAATGGCTTCAACCTGGAAGAGGGCAGATTTAGATGAGATCTCGGGAAGAAATTTTTGACTGTGAGGGTGGTGAGCCCCTGGCCCAGGTTGGCAAGAGAAGCTGTGGCTGCCCCATCCCTGGAGGTTCAAGGCCAGGTTGGACGGGGCTTGGAGCAACCTGGTCTAGTGGGAGGTGTCCCTGCCCAGGGCAGGGGGGTGGAACTGGATGAGCTTTAAGGTCCCTTCCAACCTAAACCATTCTGTGATTCTATGATTCTGTTGAGTGACGTCCCAGTTCCAAAAAGCAGTATTCCAACTGACAGATTTTGAGAGAGAAATTCGTTTAGCTTATTAATAATCATGAGTTAGAAAACATTTTCCTGTCCTCATTATGGATTGTAGTCATCAGTTCCATGTGGTTTTGATGTGACTCCTTTAACTTTCTCCATGGTAGCCTTTTTCCCTTCCAAAGTCATGCATTTTAATCTAGGAAAGTGGGACTTGCACCATTTATTTCACTCTGGAGGTCTTTTCCCCTGCTTGTCTGCCCTTTCCAGCCTCGTCGCCTCAGTCCTCCTCGCAGCTTCTGAATCGCCTGACCTATTTTAACCGTTATCTCAGTGGTGGGCTGTAAGGTCCTTGCAAGTTTGGTGAATGTTGCCACCCAGATGGAAAATATAAGTCACATTAGTTTTTTTGCCAACAAAATTTGCAGTGGGAGCCCATTCTGTCTTAAACCTGCAAAGGAAAAAATGCTGTTAGTGCATCTACCATATAAAAACAAACAAACAAAAAAGTCAAAGGAACCTTATGTTTTACCCAACTCCAGCAATTCCAACCACTAGACAAAAAGCCAGAGGAAACCAGCTTCATTAGTGCTTCATTAGCCTTACTTAACAGACTCAAAGGGAAATGAGTGCTATACACCAGACTTGAATACTCTTCCAAATGCTCCGGATTATTTTCGAACTTGTGTTTCTCATGAGCTGTTCAAATTGGCCGACATCTGCGAAGATATTAAAAACTGTTTCTGCTACTGGGTAACTGGAATGTTCCCCTTCTGCAACCTGCTTCGCTGCTTCTGCTCTCTCCTGCCCTGCCGTGCCGGCTTCCTTCTGCTTTTAGGTGACATTGGCACAATTCAGGCTCTCTGAAACTGCTGAACTTTGTCGTACATGGTAATTTGTATAAGCAAGACGTTCTTTCGAGTCTAAAGCATTTATACGTATATATGTTTATATATATCTCTTTATATAGATATATTCCTTATACCAGAACTGTTGGATAGACACATAACGTGCCTTTTTTTTCATTTTTTCCTGCTGAGACCCTTGCATATTTATGGGTGTTCTTAGCTATATTTAGTTTGTATGATTGAGTTCTTTCAATTTAAACAAATAGTGCTTAGAAAGAAAATGTTCTGAAGTGGGCCACGTGCTTCCCCCTTGTATGTCATTTTTGTTCGATGATACGGCAGCCAGTGCCAGTGGAACTGAGGCACGTTCTGAACTCCAGAGGGTATTGACGTAGGCAGCAATGCTAATACTTAACAAATGCCTTTCCTGATCACAAGTAAATAGGACTCGTGAATTTTGGAGATCTGCGTGTAGTTTCTTTCCAGCTGCAGAAGCTGGTAGTGCCTCTTTGTCCTACGCTGAATTGGTACGAGGAAAGGAGCCGTGGCTTTTTCGAGGAAAGACATAATGAATTCTGGTACAACTTCCTTCTGTATTTTTAGATTACAAGGGATAATTTACTTGCCCTTTTCTTATGGCTCTTGGCAGAATTCATGTTGTTTAATCTCCTTCCTGTGCTATTAAAACTCACCTTTGTATTTTCCACAGGCTAGGGGAGCCTAATCTCAGCTCCTGGTAATTAGTGCTAATTTAGTTCTTTGTGCTCTGTGAGTGGCCAACAAAGGCCTAATACAGAACGTGCATATTTTATCTTCACAGCAAGCTAACAATGCAATCAAAGAAAAGACTTTTTTTTCCCTCCATAATTCCTATCTTGCCTCTTTGTCCCCCCCTCTCATCACCGAAACCTGTGGATGTATTGAGATAATAACGCTAAAAATCAATTTAACCGTGCTACCGCAGTAATAGCAAGGAGCAAGAATTGATAGCAGGGGTACTTCTGCAGAGGCTGAGCAGAAGGTTGACAAAAACCACGTTTTGAAGGCACGGTGTTTTCATCTGTCGCCAGAACGTCGCTGTTTCCAGGGCTGGATTTAGCAGCTCCTCACGCGACGGAGAAAACCACCTCCCAGGCCAGCGCGTGGAGAACATCTCAACGGAGTGAAGGTATGGCTTGGACTCCTGCCTTCGACGCCCCTCTTGCCCCCAACGGCACCGATAGCCTTCTTGCTTTACGGAAGCTAGCATTTTGGGAAACTCACGCTACGGAAAGAACATATTCCTCGCTTTAGGTTAGCGCGTTAAACCGGTGGTGGCTCCTGGAGGAAGCCAGCAGCCTTGCAGCCTGGGGTGCTGCGGTGCTGACAGAAGTCTCCCATCTGTTCTGGCTGATGACTGTTCGACGACGGGAGGAAAAAAATAGCTTGGGATAGTCTGCCGAGCGAAACAAGCTGCTGCCGGGGAACTCGGGGTGCTATGTAAGGGCTACACACGGAGCACAGCCTCATAACCCAGCTTACTGTACCCTGGAGGTGTCACATGAATTCCTGTGTGATGGAAGTCAGTTTGGTGGGATCGTTTTTACCTGTGTCAGTTCTTAATTCAAACAACTGTTCCGGGGGTCAAAGACGGGGAGAAGTAAACAGCCAGTTGACGCCATTTGGGAATAGATTTGAAGTAGTAAGCTTATTGCATTTTATTGCGTGATTTTTGAGCTTCGCAGAAAGTTCTGCTGCTGAAGACTATGTTAGATGTAGATCTAAAACATTAGGTGGGTGGTTTTAAGAAAGATGTGCAGGACCCCGGCTTTAATCTCGAACAGCAATTACCAAACATCAGTAACGGCTTCCTGCCATTAAGAGGGAAGATTTTCTGCTGTGGTTTTCTGCCTCGGAGTTCAAAGCGTGAACGTCTGGGCTCTGAAGTCAAACGGACGGGGAGAGCGGCGAGTGCTGCAGCAGAAACTCTGCTCAAGTTTTTGGATTTCATTTCCCTTTCCTGTACTGCTGTGAACACCCAAAACCGTCCCCATTGTTTTCAGGGGTTTCGGTTTTCAGTGCCAGCGAAGGTGGAACTGTTTCCTGCGGTGACTCCAGAACTGCCTCGGGATCGCACGACTGCGGTATCTGCTGGTGCCCGGCATCAGTAACACAGACCAATAAGTCGTGGATAAGCCGTTATGTTTTACTTGCCAGTAAGCAAAGAAAGGAAATGGTTTTCTTGCCCTTTGTTTACTGTCCATTGCATTTTGTGACGTGAAACAGGCTCAAGAGCTGGACTTCCTGCTACTACTGCACCTTGGCCAGGGATGGATGGGGCCACCAAGGTGTGGGAGGTCACAGACGCTCTCCTCGGGTAAAAATCCTGTCCTCAACTGACGAGTGTAATTGCAAAGATTTTAAAAAAGAGGCGAGATAGGCACAGTCCACTGTTGCAGAACAGATAAGCTTGAGTGACAAAAAAAGTGGCAGAAAAGCTGCTGAGTATTTCTGAGTAGAAAAAACTGCAAAGTTAGTCATTGCAAACACTCAGAATGAGTGTTTCTGGGTTTTGCACACAGGGAAGTACAGCAACACCTTGCTAAATCTGATGGAATGAAGTAGGAGCCATAGTGTGCGGGGCTGTGGGTTTGAAATCTCGGAAAATACTGATTCTGAGATATTCCCTGTTCTTCCTAGCCTCATGCCCAGTGAGTCTCCCTTCTCCTGTTGTGTTTTTCTTGTACTGGGAGGTCTCGTGGTGTTGGTTCACTCTCTCTTTGTGTATTTAAGCTACTTTCATAAGGAACTGAGATGTTTTTGGTAATTCTGTTGGTCCTTTTGTCTGGTAGTTCATCTTTTCTCCTCTACCTCCTTCCAGTACCTTTCCAATCCTTCTACCAATTTCAGATACACCCGATGGAACAGCAGATGCATTGAATCTCCATAAATGGTTTGGTGAAGTTAGTGGAAATCACTCACTGTCTAGCGGGAAGGAATTCAAACTGGTCTTCCCGTGGAGGGAAATGCAACCTCAAGCTGTGGTGAGGACGCTGGAGGTCGTGCAAGAACATATGGAAGAAACTCTGGATAGTTTAGGGGAAATAAAGATACGGCCAGGGATAGGGATGGCAAGAGGAGTAGTAAGGTAGCAGGTAAGTCTTCAGGGATTTGAGGGAAAGAGGGAATGTGGAGGTGTGAGCGATTACTGGGAGGATGGCATTGAGAAGGGCAAAGAGCAAGGACTGTTGATGATGGATGGAGGAGCGTGTATGGGATGTAGGGCACAAATCCACAGGAGACGCTTTCTCGTTCCAGTGTGGGCAGAACTTTTTTTTTCTGGTGGCACCCAATTAATTGTGGTTCTGTTTGATAAACGTTAATATATTCCTCTCTCGCAAAACTGCTGCGTTAGCATGCGTCTGGCTGCCATTTGTGAATTTAAACCCGCAGTTTTGCTGTGCAAGTAGATCTGCTTTTCAAAAGTGAACTTGCGCTGATTTTTTCACTCTAGGTCAGCCTGCGGCTTCGTTCTTACAAAGGCATTATCCCGGCAAATCAAAGTGCTCAGTCCATGAGCTGTACAAACTGTGTAGGCTCGTATAGTAGTTAAGTAGTAAGGAACTTGGAAATCAAACCCAGATAAACAAAATTTTGCTGTTAGCAAGAAATTATTTCTCTCTCTCAACAGTTTACTGCTACGAAGAAAATAGTGATCAGACACAGCTGTTTTTAGGATGGAAGATTGCTAAAAATATATTTTTCCCTGGAATTGTTTCAGGTGCTGCATCATCCTCATAGGTTGTACAAACCCATTTTTATGTTTTCATGGCAGCGGCTGCTTTAGCTGCTAAATATCGATTATAGCATTTTGGTATAAAGATGAGCTGCCAGCAAATCTTCTGTATGAAAAAAAATACGTAAAATTGAGCTTAACTGTATTAAAGTGAAGATGGCTGCACGCAGTCAATTTACATTTACAGAATAACTGTGCTGCAGTGCGTATTTCTAGAACGCGCTAAGGCTTTTCACGTATGTTTTATAGTCCAGTAAAAAACGTATCATTTGGCGATGACTTTATTTAATCTTGCAGATTTGATAAATCTTTACTAAATGCTACTATTTTAAAGCTTTTCTCGTTGACTGTGTCAATCAAAATAAAAAATAGGGCAAACAGGACTTGCGGATTTCAAGCGGCAAGTCATCAAGTAGTTCATGCACATAATTGATGAACAAATGGGAAAAGCATACGTCTGATAAATAATACATGCGTAGAAATTGTAGCCTGCCTACGAAGAACCAGGAAACAGAGCTGAATGAGCAACAAATTTGGAAATCTATTCAGTGTTACTGGCATGATTTTTGCAAACATCCAAGATCAATACGGGTATAAACTGGAGGTTACATTAGTATGAATAGAACGCCCTTCACTTTATATTTAAAAGTAGTTACCATATGGTTACTTCTGAGTCCTGCTGGGGATCTGGTTTTGATGAAGCATATGTTTCTGCTTCCTATCTCCTTTGGTTAGAGCCTGCAGCAAACCTGACTTGTTTCCTAGCGGCTGGATGGGTATCGCTGGTATCTCAGCAGGGCAGCCGATCCGAGGAGTCGTTCCATTACTTGGTGGAAACTTCCTCTCTGTTTGCAGTTTTCTTTGGTGTGAGGTCCCTGCTGAAATATCTGAGCGTTTCTGCCGCGGGTGAGGCGCCCACAAAGATGTTCTTTGCTTGGATGCGTTACTCCGTTCTCACTTCTTGTGCCTTTCCTATGTCTTTCCGCTTAGTGACCTTTTTCCAGCTGTCCTGGCCAAGGGATAGGTGACACAGCTCATTCCAGAGTTCATTAGCACTGCTCCAAGCATCAATTAGTAGTGAAATGGGAACGTGACAGAGTAGGGGGATAGTGGTGCTTGTGCAGAATGAATCATTTTCATCCCCTCTCAGGGACGTGAGGAATTGCCTCCAATATGCTTCCACGGTAAATTCAGAGAGCTGAAATCCCCGATTTCCACCGTACCAGCATGTTCTGCAGTAAATAAATCATCTGCTCGGTCCCAGCTGTGGTAGCTGGAACATTTCATCAAGGGTATGCTGCTGAGGTAAACCAAAACAACGCCCAAAAAACCCTCCGACAAACCCAGCCTCAGCGTAAAGAACACAGATACAAAGCTGCAGCTTTATTTTCCAAAGGAAAGTGAAGAGCCCCCCAGTTAAATTTCTGCATTTGAAGTAGGATTGGATGTGAAGGCTTGTGCAGCTGAGTACGGGAGGAGTCGGAGGGACTGTCAGCTTCCGTTTGTCAGTCAAAGGGGGTTTCTCTGCTCCTGTCGTGTAGATCAGAGCGGCCGCGACCCAGGGGGGACGCTTTAAATCAGTCTGGGATTTGGGGGCAGTGCGCGGGAATGCTCCCGCTCGGCACGCCACGCGGGTTGGTGCCAACCGCTGGGGTGGGGGGAGCCTCCCCGGCTCTCCTCGCCCCAACAACGTCGTTAAAGCCGTTCAGAGGATGAGCTTGGGTGTAAATATCTGATAGTTACAATACCGTGTATTATAAAGCACACGTTCTTTGTGATGATGCCTTGGGCCCTGCTTGCATTCTGGCAAGCGTGAACGGTTCGTTCTTCCATTGACGTGGACTCTTCGAGGTGGATGGTTCTCAGGTGGCTTTTCTGCACATCTCGAGCCGCTGTCGTTCTCATCGTCTCCGTTCCTTGGCTGTCTTAAGGCAGACGTACACCTTGCTCTTCCATCCCTTGCCTCTTACGTCTGTCTGTATTGCGTGCTGTTTGTGGCTACAATCTCTTAGGAGTATGGACAAAACCTACCTGGATCTCTGGGTTTGGCCGGGGCCCGGAGATGCTGCTGAATGCTAATAAAAGGGCAGACCAAACCCATTTCCCTATTTACGGCTGAGGCTGTGAATTTTCCTTTGAGTCTGTTTTCTCTAAAGAAACTGGACTGTCTTACAGGCAAACAACCCCCTGCAAAAGATGATGCTCAAAAATGTAAATGTGGTTATTTATCAATTTTGGTTTCTTTTCAGAAGACCTTCTAGGGAGTTCCCAATAGCTGTCAACACAAATACGGTTATGGACAAACAGCCAACTCCAATTCCCCCAAACCGTAGAATAAATTAATTCTTCCAGCCCTTCTGGAACACAGTGAGGTGGTAAATTGGAGGAAATTGAATCCCGTGTGCTACTTGGTGGTTTTTTGTTTGTTTGGGTTTGTTCTTTTTTTTTTTTTTTTTTTTCTTTTTTCAGAAAAGAGACATGCTAATTGTATGTACTAACAAATTTCTAAAAAAAAAGGGATCCCCAATGAACTTCAATCAGATATGAGACTGGGGATTAAGAGGGGCTTTAGTCTCGGCTCATTAATTGTGCAGTCTAAGGATATACTAGCAGTGTTTTGTATCTTACCTTCTCCACGCTGTGGAGCCCCAAGCTACACTACGTTATTTAACGTTTGTAACACACTTAGAAATCTTGGGCAAACCGTGCCTTAGAAATGCCCAGTATCTTACAATATTTGGATGAAAATTTAAATTGTTCCTGTGGTTTGGAAGGTGGTGGTCTTGATGGTGAGGAGAGATGGGCACAGTACTTGTAGGGAGTAGGTTACTACAGTCCTTTGTTTCTTGCCAAGAATTAAGAACTGTGTGTGAGCATACTTAAAAATTAAAAATCCATCAATTAATCAGAAGTGATAAAATATTTAACAAGTGTACTGCAGAGCGCAGATCGTTCTGACTAGTGCAGTAAGTGTGTTCACAATTTTTCGGTTTTCTTACCCTGCTGAGGACGTGGGGAGGACCTCCGTGCCAGGCTACTCCTGCCGCAGCACCTGGGAGGGAGGAACTCAAGCTGGGCTTTGGCTGGGAGCCATTTCTCTGCTCCCCTGTGTAAAGAGCAGCCCCGGCTCCCTCCCTTGTTGGAGTAATGCTCTTTCCCTTTTCACAGCAGAAAAAGCAGCTCAGCACAATAAACCTCATCCCCATCCCAATAAGGCGGTGGCCCCTGGTGACCTCCCTTCCCTGGATCTGCTGCAGAGGAGCTGGATGGTTGGGGTGGTGAGTCGTGGGAGGAAGAGGCAGCCTGACCCGGAGAAGTGGGTTAATGCAGCTTTCCCAGGGAATGGCCGGGACGTCGGAATGCCGCAGGTGCTCCGCGCCTGAAGGCTGCCCCTGGTTTTCTCCTAACGCGTGCTCCATAACCATTGAAGAATCATGTTCCGCTGGAAACCAGCATGGAATTATTTCATCTATAAAAAGAAGAAAATGATCTTGTTAATACAAGATGTAGAGCAATAAAATAGTAAATCCTATGTATAGAAAAAATCTACTGTAAAGGAAGATAATAATAATAATAACAATAATAATAATAATAACAACATATTCCTGTGTAGCATTAGGAATTTTTTTTAAGTACTAACCTGTTTTGTGACCAGTCAGGAGAACTAAAGATCTGCTCTCTCTCACTGCCCGGTAGTGAAATGCCTAATTATTAATTGCAGGAAAATTTTTGACTGGTCACATTCAAAAAAAATCTTTTGTCTTTTGCCAGTCACGGTGCAAGTGGGCTTTTAATACCACGAGCATGTGGGTCCTAGCAAGTTCCCTGGAAAGCGTTAGCCTTTCTGTAAGACTGAGCTTTGCCTTATAAGCTCTCTGGGAGTTGTACTGTTGGCCGTAGCTCTCGGGGTGTCCCGGTTTACTTGTCTATCAATTGGCTATATCCAAGCACCATCTGCTTGAAACCTTCTGCTGCAAGTGCAAGTTTACACTTGAAACGTTCCTGGATCAGATTGACACGATGCGGCGCATCTTGATCGTTAAGTAGTTAGGAAGCAGAAGGAAAATTAGCAGGATATTTTATCTTCGGAGACAGATTTGCAGGTAGATTAGTATTAGTCTTCTGAAAAAAAAAAATATTTTGCACATATATATTAAAACACTACATCTCTTTTTCTCAGCACTCTAAAATGTTTGTCTTTTATCAGCTGCCATAATAATTTTTAACTAAGAAATATCTGAGATTTTAAAACTATTTTCTAGGATATGCTGACGGTGAATTGGCCAAAACCAGGGAGATGAGTTGTGCAGCAAACTCAATTAATCTTTACATTTTGCTGCAGTGGTTTAAAATAAAAACGCCAAACTTTCCCATGATCTTTAAGAAAAACGCTCCCACATCAGGGACTTCAGAAAGAAAACTCTTATTGTTAGCCCCCAGCGGGGGATCAGCTCCCAGCCAGCCAGGAGGATAATACTATCAGTAAATTGAGCAAATGTCCTTGCCTCTCCAATCAGCTAGTATTTGAAGGGTATTATCCTTGCTAAACTTGTCATCCACTTCAAATGGAAGTTGGACTGCAAATGTACATACTCTACTTAACATGACTTTTGAAGAGTTGCCTCTGCAGTTTAGGGGTTGGATTTAATTCTTGAAGATAGAACTCTGCTGCAGCTTTATTTAATCTCTGTTTATTTGCTTTACTGTTCTACGGTTTATAATCTCGTCGGCGTGTAAGGAAACTACTAATGAATAAGCAAAGTAAACAGGAAACATCTTGGAGGAAAAAAAAGCTGGGAGGCTGAATATCAATCAGGTTCAGTAAATTTCTGTCTTGAAGTAATCGGAAAATAACTAGCGGTACTGTATGTCAAGGAGCAGAAATAACCTTTTTGACATGGAATAAGGAGTGATGCGCTCGAATATTCTGTGAAATTGTGGGTCGTCATCTCTAGTCAGTGCATTCCGCCTAATTAGTGCTTGAATTGTGAAAGCTTCTGTTTGTTATTGCTGTTGGTTACCCATTTGACTCCTTTCTTTTGTCCTATTATAGTCATTTTAAAGCCAGGTGAACCCAAATATTTGTTAGCCTCATAAAAACTATCGCTTCCTCATCCAAAGACTTGACTCTCCAAATCTCTTGCAGCTATTAAATAGGAACCACAGCCTTCGACAGCTTTCAGCTGAAGTCAACCAGTACAGCATACAAGGCACGTTTTCCCCTTTTAACATGTATATAATAAATCTGTCTCTAAATATGTAAATATATACATTCTATATATAATGTGAGTGGAGAGAGAATGTGTGGTGTGTATGTGCATGCTGAAATGATCAGACACTGTGATGTAGCTGCTGTAACAGCACAGAAAATTATTTCTTGCTTAAGTCTTTTTATTTTACCAATCTATTGACATTTCCCTGAAACGCAGGTGGGGACATTTTCTAAAGATCAGAAGCACAGCGCAGAGTCTGCCGTTCGCGTACTGCGCGGTTCGGGGGTCGTGGCTTAGATTTGGTTGTTATTCTTTATGGCTTATTTTTTCATCTCTAGCATATCAGCTCTCTTTCTCTTCTAGCAAAACACATGCATATTTGATCAGTCTGCATCAGGAATTCATCCTTTCTGCTTGGGTATGTGTGAAAGCCTGGCAGCTGGGGATTTCCACTTACGGCACTAACTTTGCGGTACAGATCAGTGGTTTATCACATCAGCGAGGTATTATGATCTAAAACTGTGGCTTTATGAACCAGAAAGCACCGTACATCTGAACCAGAGGTGATTTAGTAAATTAGACGGTGCGTAGCGCTCCTTGGTTTCCAAGTAAAAATGAGTTTCTGTGAAAGAACCGACTTCAACTGAGCTAAAGAAATGTAGTTGTTGAATACCGGCATGCCGACAAGCACATCGTGCTGGCTTTTGAACGTGTTGCCTTTAGCAAGCCCAACGGGGTGGAAGCCCAAAGCTTTCAGGGGCTGCTGGAAGTGGAGCAAGTGGTTTTCCACGGTCCGTTCTCCTTAAGATATAAAGGGAACCAATATGACAGCTTGGAATATAGGTAGTGATGTTTTTGCCCTCCTGCAGAATCAGTTTTGACCGGGTGCGGCATTTCTCTTCAACTTGTGTTCCAAGTCACGGAACCCCGAAGAAAGACACGAGTTGTTACACAGCTGTTGAACTTCATCCTGGAAATGATCCCGTTTCGCTTAGGGAGTTTTTGGGAGTGAACGGGGAGCTAAGGAGAGAGAAAGGAAACCCAACAATTGTTAGAATTTCTTCAGTAAAATCTCACGTGCCAGTGCTGTGGAAATAAGATACGAACAAAATGTCTTTGCCCAGACTTTTTAATCAGAAATTAAAATATATTTGAAAAATACTCATTATTTCCTCCCTAGTAGAATGTGACTGACTTACTCTCCTACCAAAAGGTCTTAGGCAGTGCTCATGGATTAGTGAGTATTTTTGTTACTCTTTGCACGTGAGGTAATTAATAATTCTGAAGTTTCCAAAGAGAAGCCTGACTATAATCAATCCTGACATGATTTATTGTCTGATGGGGACTCTCCCCATCAATGGATCAGCTTCCCTTGAAACTGCGATGTTTTGCTCTGGTAAGGTTGTCTCTGGTGATCCGGGTGATCATAATGGTCCTAACCTCCAAATATATTTTCGTATTAAACTCTAGTAAAGAAAGAGGTTCTTTTTCAGCATTTTCAAATCTTTGTACTTACACAGGTGAGAGGTGATAATCGACAGAAAGAAATCAAGGGAAACGCTTGGGAAACGTCCTAGCTTTTGAGAAACAATCTCCTAATTTTTCCAGGTGGCTCGGCAAGAGACATGAAATGTTAATTTTCTTCTTTGGCATTTGGGAATTTGTGCTTTGTGGAGATCTTGAAAGCTAATCTAAACTGACTGGAGTCTGGTCCCGTGCATTGATTATGATAAATTAATGAAGTCGCTAAAAGGGAAGTCCAATTTAAAAAATGCACTAACGGTGAACAAAGGAATCGTCTCTAAATCCTGTGCGATGTGTGGGTTTTTTTCCTCTGTAGGGAGGAAGAGTCCGATGCTACGGCGGGATTCACTTTATTAGGCATGAACGCCTATAACGAGGGCTTTTTGCCCGTTAGTTTAATCTACTTTAAAAGGAAGAGAAGGGAAAACAAAAATTCACCTTGTTCTACAACGACACTGTTGCTTTGATGGTCTGTGGGTCTGGCGGGCTGGCGTGAGGACGGCGCTCCAGCACGGGCCACCAGTGTCTTCATTTCCCATTGTCAGAGCGAGGGAGATGCAGTCCAGGTGACGAACTGTCATTTACAGACCCATTTAGAACGTGTAAATCAACGTAAGGTTTTATTTAAAGAAAAAAAATCAATATATTTCATTAAAAGTAGGCATATTTTTCTGTGAAACCAATGGTTCTCCAACGCGGCAGACAATAGGAGAGATTTACTGTGGGGTCGTCTGACTTGTTAACTGGTTTGAGTCTTGTGAAAATACACCCCAAGGGCAGTGCCGGAGACCTAGTGACCTAGAAATTGTAGCGGCTATCCTTTGACAAAGTCAGAAAGTACAGCACTGCACAGCAAAGGGCTTTGGGGTATTAAAATAAAAAGTAATTGAAACAGACTTGCCCTTAGATGACCTGGCTTACCATGTGTTTAGAAGTCCCTGTTGGTCCATGAGAAAACACTTCCAGTTTCTGACTCTGCGGCTGGAGAGGGCGAAGTTTGCAGCTGAGACAACACGCCCGGTCTCTAGGAGACATTCCCAATCGCTCCGTTGTTCGTGCCCGTGGCAAAATGAGGTATTAAATCGGGTGACAAAATTTCACACTTTGTACTGGTCAAAACAAGCTCGGCTTAACACAATCATGGTCGTTCAGAGAATCTTAAGAACTTTGTTCTTTTAACTTAATCTTAAGAACTTCGTATTTAATTCCGCCGTTGTATGCGCTGGGTGAAGTCAAGGTGGAGCCTTCTAGGAGGACACCTCAGCCTGTGTGTGTGAACCGCAGGAGGAGAGGAAGGGGTGGCATTATGAACCCCCGGGAGAGAGGGATGAATACCTCCTATGGCCTGGATTAGCGTGCGTTTGCCTAGAGTGGTTTTCTCACTTCTAGGGTTTTCTCCCATTCTGTGGGAAAAACGGCAATCAAATCCGCAAGAAAAAAATGACAATCTGATAACCCAAATATTCGTTGCCAAAAAAATGTCAGCAACATGCACCTTGCAAGGGTGTTTTTGATAGAATGGAGTCCTTCAGGCTGCGTTGTCTTAACGAGGCCTATAGAGCTGCCGTTACAACTATTGCGTTCACGATCTCCCAACAAACAGCAGAAACACCCAGCACGGTGTGGAAAACGAGTTCGTAACACGACGTGGATTTTGGAAAATACCAGTTGAAGAGTTTGGTCTTTGAAAAAAAAAAAAAAAGTATTTAAAATATACTTTCTTGTAAGGTGTTGGCACCGGATGGCTTACCATGGAGTTAGAAGTTACCGACCTGATGGTGAATGAACCAACAAGAGAAGACGTGTTGGAGAGAATATTCCATGCGGCACTCTCGCTGTCGCAGCGCCGAAGCAGTTGAGCAGAGAGATACGAGGTGCCGGATTACAGAGCCTTCATTCCAGTGCAGAGATTTATGAGTTGGATTTTGTGGCTGATGTTTTTACAATTGGCAAAATTCTGCTCACACCTCCTCTGTGAAAATCTCTGCATCTATAAAAGTAGATGCGATACTGTTAGAAGTGTAAGAATTATGGGTGGCTGAGGCAATATCTATTTTTCAAGATTTCTTGCAGGAACGTGGAAGCTGAACCCTGCGGAAATTTGTATTTCTTTTGGATCATCCATGAGTTTTTTTGAAACAAAGTGACCTTACTTAAATCCATGTAATCTGGATACATGATCACTGCGAACACTCTGGAGAACATCCCAGAACATTTTATCTTTTAGTATTGCAAGAAAAGACTTTCTCATTCCTTTCATTGCAGATAATACTTGCACTGCAACAGTTTGGGAGTATTTTATTTGATGGTGCCCATGTTTACGTGAGAAAATGATGTTAATTTCGTTCACAGCAGATACAACAGCGAGCTCCTGCTGCTGAATGTGTGCTGCTTCCACTCGTAAGGCACTGCGATCCACAAGCAACCCTTGGTTTATATCAGCAGTACGTTTCTTCTGAGCATCTCAAGTGCCAAATGTAGCTCTCAGCCTCTCTGCATTTTGGTGTAGTTTTCAGGATCAAGTTGACTTCCACGCGTCTGTGCACTTCCAATAAGATCAAGTCACATATAGGTCCCCGCAACATTTAATCAGGTTTGTCTCCCTTTATAGTTAGGTGCTTGGCTAAAAGCAAATAATTCAGGTCAATCTCTTCACCCAGGTAACAAGTGATAGAACAAGAGGAAATGGCTTCAAGTTGTGCCAGGGGAGGTTTAGGTTGGATATTAGGAAAAACTTCTTTACTGAAAGGGTTGTCAAGCATTGGATAATGCCATGGATTGCCCAGGGAGGTGGTGGAATCACCATCCCTGGAGGTATTTAAAAGACAGGTAGACGTGGTGCTGAGGGACATGGGTTAGGGGTGGTTTTGGCATAGGTTTATGGTTGGACTCGATGATCTTGAAGGTCTCTTCCAACCCAAGTGATTCTGTGATTCTGTGATTCTATGTAACCACGTGATCTCTTCGTTCTGCAGTGGGTGGGCTTAAACTCAAGCTAAACAAGAGAGGAATGAATTAGTATTCAAAATTATCACGCTAGCCTCTTCGCAGTGATGTGAGTGACGGCTGATAAAACTACAGCCTTGACAGTCTTAGGGCTGAGTTTGAAAACTTGCAAGGGGAGGAAGTCATTATTGCTGGAGGGGTTTTTTATATATCTCTGCTGTTCTGGTTGTGGGTCAACTCCATTCTCTGTTTGAAGTCCCAAGATTGAATGTTGAGCTGAAAAAAAGCCCCAGTTTGCCTACCACCTTGGGACTGCTGAGAGGCAGTGCTGGAGTTCTCCGCCACTTGTATTTTATAAATATTGCACTGAGGTCAAACGTAGGCAAGCACGTTGTAAAAATATATGGCAAAGATTTAGAGATTTCCTGGCAATAATTTTATCGTGTCCTGTTTTATTAGTTCTCATGTAGTTGGTTCTCAAGAGGTTGCTTCATTCATAGAGTACTAGTTTTCTACAGCCACAGAATTAATTAGGCAAGGGCAGCGTAGGAAAGCTGTGTGCGACTTGCTTTTAGGAATTTGTTTTCCTCCGAAGTCCCATTATAGTACTGTTTTCCTGCTCCGAGGCTTTACATACTCCATGCAGTCTGCGTAAAAAGACTTACTGATGTGGATGGTTAGAAGGATGCATCAGTAGGGTTTTTTTTTTCCTTTCTCTTTCAGTTCATATTCATTGAAACTTAGCAAGTTAAGCAAAACCACAGTTTGCCCTCCTGGATTTATTTGAAATAGGAATAAGCTACTAAGCTTCAGAACAAGAAGAAATCCAGTGAGTATTTTTTTCCCATTTATGATATGAAAACTGATTCAGATGATTATTTCTTGCAGGAGGGGCTGTTGTCACCTCAAGTTTTTGAGGGGGTCCTTGATATGTCTTTAAGTAGCTGGTGAGACGCTGTAACCGAAATTAAATTTCACCGGACGAGGCTGTCTCTACAGTGGAACATAGTTAACCCAGTAAGCAAAGGTAACTTAATGGATTGGAGCGGGAGGTGTTGATTCAGAAGCCAGGTCTTCATCGCTGACCATCACCCTCTCACTTGTGGGACTTTGCCTCCCCGTGGCCAGCAGGTCTTGTCTTTAGATTTACTACTCAGGGGAGATGGTCTGTGTGCTTGGTGCTGCTGCAGGCTACATTCATACTGCTAAATAAGAGTCAGGGAGCGAGCTCGGCCGCGGTGCTGCCGATTGTCCATCCCCTGTTAGCAGGTTCTGGGGCAATATGTGCCTGGGACTGTTCCTCCTTGGCTCCCTTTGCCCTGCACCATCCTCCAGCACTACATTGACGTGTCTTGAAACCTCAGGCACCCCCTGATGCCCTTTATGCCACGGCCCGGGCCGTGAAACACACATCCCCAAATTCCCTGCCATAAAACTTACTGGCTGCAATGCAGTCATCGCGTTATTTCAGGCACTTAACGGCCGGCGAATGATTCCTGGCCCTGTTTTATTTAGCTGTAGTCAAGGAGACTGGAAAGATTGGGTCGTGATTCATGAGCGGAGATAAAGCTGGCAGGGTCTGGTTTTTTCCTCGTCCCCAGGGAAACGGAAAGCAGCTTTAAGTGAATGGGCAATTTCTGCTCAAGATGGAAGTTCATCGGTACTTAAAGATGCAGCATCGCCGCGTGCCGGGCGCTAGTGCTGGGTACCCACCCTCAGTGGGGGCTTCCCCTGTGGTGGCCCTTTGCCGAGCAGCGGTAGTCACAGCTTTTCCCAAAATCAGGCTCTACCGTGACAGAGGGTTCACGCAATTTGGGGCGGTTGGCAGCGATTTCTGCGTGTGGCCCACGACGAGCTGGGCTTGGAAGAGCTCAAAATAGAAAGAGGAGTTTATTGCTTTGTAGCTCATGCGAACGGAGTCAGGGGAGTCTCACCACTCTTTGCTTGCCTAGTGTCAGTCAGTGTGCTCTCCTGCCAGCCGCTGCCCGGGAATTCCTGGGAATAAGGACTTTGCATGATGTGACGGAACTTGGCACAGGCTCCCCAAATCCCGATGGCCCGCTATGTCCCTCTCTCTACCCGCTCAGAGTCTGAAATGAGAGAGCTAGTCTTTCTGTTTGTCCTCGTGGGACATAATTTTTAATACCTCTAGTAAAATAGAAGATATTCTGGTCATTTCATAGTCTATTGTTTTGAGGGAGTGAAAGCCTCTTCCACCCTTTCCTTCCTCCCCCGGGTTAGGGAAGGCATAAAGCAAACTGTTTAAGGTGAGACAGGTCCTTAGAAGGGAATAGTCCGTGCTCCCGGGAGAGATTTGCGGAGATCCTGGGACTGAGCTTCGTTAATAAGCCTGACTTGGTATCTCTGTAGGCTGGCTGACTTGTCAGAGGGCTGCTGGTGGCCGTTCATCATTTCAAGGGTAACGCTTTTGATCTTCAGAGCCTGGATGCTTTTCCCTCCTGCAGGATGACAAGTGCCGTGCACGGTACGGAAACGAAAGCATGCGCTGCCTGCCGGCGCGGTGACTCCTCCGATGAGTCACAACTTGCTGGTTAACCGACGAGCCGCCTGCGTGCTGCTCCGACGTTTCCAGCTTGGTTTCTGTCTGAATAGCCTTCCTGAATAATTGTTTACTTTTGAATTGCAGGAACACGCTTTAGCATCCAAAAAGTCATAGAGAGAGGCAGAGTTGCTGGGAATTGACCGAGCATGTGCAGTGAATTCGGTGTGGTTTTTTTTTTTTCTTCTTAGTAGTATTTTTTAATTGCGCTCCTACTTAGGAAATGTGATGCTTGTGAGAGTTACCAGGCTTGGAAACTGGGCTGAAACATGCAGCACAAGCAGCAGCAACGGTCTCTTGACGTACGTTGACCTCCCGGTAGAGCTAAGCGCTTTGGCTTGGGGGCTGTTCACTTCTTACCCTTTAATCAGCCTGTATTTATGGTGACGTGGACAGTTTTGCATTAAGAACTGAATTTTCCTTGAAGAAATAGTCAATAGCTTTCTAGACTGTTACTTTCTCCTTTAGGACTCCTCTTTGTTATTTGTTTTGGGAGAGTGGAAATGGTAACTTCACTGCGAGAATTTCCCTTCAGTAGAATCAAGTCATCCGGTTCCTTGCATATTGGCTATTGCCCTTTTTGTACAGTAATACTGTGATAAATTAATTTTTTTAAAACACAGAGGAAGGAGTTGGGTAGCTATTTGTATTATCAAAAAAGTGGTCCCAATTTCCGGTCTCAGGGTAGCAATTTACTCAGATATCTCACCACTGCGTAATTATAAGGCACTTTCTGTGATTCTGCATAGAATCTCTTTTAATGAGAAGTCAATTAATCTTTCCTTAGACCTTTTCAGTGTAGATGTATACATTTGAACTGATTGTCCCAGGCTCCTTTTATAGTTAAAAACAGAAATAGGCATTTTTAGGATGTGATTCACCTGAACTATTTTAGGTACACACCGTGGGATGAGCTCAAGTGTGTTGTAGCAGCGCTGTTTCTCCCCTTTGATGGCAAAGGGAGTTCTAGCTGGTCCTGGCTTTCAGCGTATCATAATTAAAATCATTCTTTCTGTGTACAGCCTGTGTCCTATATGGTTTTTATTATGTGCGAGGTGATCTTCTGTCAAGCTAACTTCTCCACCAATATGGCCTTCAAACATCTCTCGGGCATCTATCGTTGTGCTTGCAAGCACAGGAAGACTAGCACTATTTCACTTCTTTTATAATGTTTAATACTTTTCTGCTTTTCACACTTGTAAACTCCTTCAGCGACAGGAGGTTTATAGACCAGCTCAGTCTGCCTTGTGTGACTGAACCCAGCAAGTTCCTTCCAACCGTTGAAATACTTGTGTGGGGTTGCCTTGGAAATAGCAAAGATGAGAATGATGTGTAGCAACTGTGGAAAAAATGTAAGAGAAAACGTCTTGCATGATTGAAAGAAGCAGTGGTATCGATCAGAAACGTGGGAAGAAATTAAGCTTGTATGGTGCTTTTTTATTTTTAGTGTCAGTTTTGCCTAGTAACAGCGAATGGTAGGTGAGATGAAATCTCGTGTGTGCCTGGGCTGTTGCAGTTTTTTCTGTCTTAATTGATCTGTTAGGTTCTCCTCAAGTAAACCATATATTTTTAAATAGGGCTGCCCAACTGCTTGCCTGTAGGCTGGGCCATCAAACTCTCTCCAACTCCTTCCTAAGTGGCCTGAAGATCTTCTCATACTCATACAAGTGTGAAATACATTATAATTGGTCCAAAGAAGTGGCCCAATAACTCTGTTTAGATTGTATTGCAAAGCTTAGGTTTATTTTTTTGAATCCAAGTCTCGTGCAGCTCTCCATTTGTTTCTTTGTAGATGCGAACAGCAACACAGCTAGAAATGATAGGCAGGCTTCTAACTCTGCCCAGTAAAGACCAGTGAAGAGGATACGTGGTCTGGGAATAACTGAAGTATTTGGTTTGGCTTCAATAATCTGCATATCTAAATGATGATATTATAAAATGGAAAGAATGAGGATAAGAAAATATCTTCTGTGCGTGAATGCGTAAGGAAAAAAAATTGTTTGCTTTGGTTCTGTTGTTTTCCTAGCTAGACTGACAGTTGGCTGAGAATTATTGGATGTGCTGCATCACCACTCTTTGTTTCCTTCATCTGGAACATACCGACGTGTTTATACGGGAACACGCTGCTTCTTCCAATGCAGCGGACATCAGTGTTTCTTCTCCATAGAGGGACAGTTCATTGGTGTATCCCAAAGGCTATAAATACGCTGCAGTCTACGGCATATTGGCTTAAGCCTTGATTTAGTTGCCGATGAGCAAGTCAGTGGTCCATAACGTCCACATAAGGCGCTGGATAACTGAAGGAGTAAACCTGTGGTCCGTATCCTGAAATTGGAAAAGAAATTAAATTGGGATATTAATAATCACCCACCAGGTGACTGCGAGAGAGGGTATGTCGCTCCTCGGACATACCTGCTTCTCCCAGAGACCAGCAGCTCCCTGGGGGGAAACTACCAAGGAGCTACTGTTAGTTTTGCCCGAGATTTGATCCGTATCTTTTGTTTGGACTAACCTTTGCTGTTGCCTATGATGAACAGGATTAGTTTTAGTCCAGCTGCATCCACTGCGGCCAAAAGCAGAACTCCCATTAGCCTCTAATCACACTTACACGCCAGTCCATCACTTCAGATACCCCCCTGCATTTTAATATATAGGTGAGGTTACGGAGCTCAGTGGATGTAGCAAAGATGTCAGTCCTAGACTCAGAAAACCTGTATTTTTTAATATTGTTTTTTTCCTGGCTCAGACACAAACCTCAGTGACTTTTGGCGGGTGTGGGGCAGTATCCATTCTCTATCCTACTCTCTATTTAAAATGAATAGCTCCCTGCCGTCGGCTTAATATAGCTCAGTTTTTATCACCGCACAACCCAGAATGTCTTCGGGTATTGTCAGCCACGAACACAGGAAATAATCCCTCATTAGGCTGAATTATCTAGACACAGCACAGGCTAGCTAGGCTGGGGCTTACATAGCAGTGTATTGACAAGGGCTTCCTGTTTAGTACGGGAAAGTCCAGGCACCCGAGGTTAAACCGCAGCACCAGATCCAAATTTCACCTCAACGGCCGTAAGGAGCCGGTGTAAAACTCCCAATCCAACAAAAATAAAACGCCAGCTTTTGGCCACTGGCAAGAGTTTCCCTTAAGAAAGGCATCCAGCAAGTTGCTCTTTACATGCCGTGTAAGATTTGCAGCCTGATGGGTATTTTGAGAGGTAAAAAACCTGAGGGATACGGCTTTTCCTAGAGGTAACGTGCTTCACGTGACGCCATGTATTACTTCTCCTGTTGCTATCATTGTGGGCTTCATTCCTGGCCTTGTGCAATTAGTAGCACATTTCCACCAAATAAATCAAATACGGAGCATGATGTTTAGTGGTGGCTGATGCTCTGCAGCAGTAACAAGGTAGAGATGCTCGGTATCCCAAGATATGCGTGGCATTTCAGGCTGGAAAACTGGAAGGAAAAATTAAGATGGTTTCTTGAAGAAATGAGTGGCACCAGGCAACGTTCACAGGCGTGTGCAGTTCGCTGTGTGGGATGTACTGTATGTTGGGAACGGAATCACAGGATTCTTCACCAAAAGGGTTGTCGAGCATTGGAACAGGCTGCCCAGGGAAGCGGTTGAGTCACCATCCCTGGAGGTGTTTCGAAGAGGTGTAGATGTGCTGAGGGACACGTTTTAGTGGTGGGCTTGGCAGCGTTAGGTTTATGGTTGGGCTTGATCTTAAAGATCTTTTCTAACCAAAGTGATTCTACGGTTCTCTGATTTTTGGGCAGGACGCAAAGCACAGGAGTAGCTGCAGGGGTCAGGAACCAGGAGGGGTCCCTATGCCCAGCGCTCCAGCTGGTGCCGTACCCTGATTCCCAGCAGGATGCTTTAGCTCAGGTGCCCAGCGCTGTCTGAGGGCATCAACAGGAGCTGGAATCAGCCAGCGCTAACACTGGGTAACTTAACATGGCATTGTATTACAAATGTGCTTTTTCCCCATCCTGCCTCCTTGGTGGAATTGGCTTTTGCTGAGGAAATTTCTTCAGAGCCTTTACAACTGAAATAATCTGCCGATGTAATGGTACTTTTGTACCATTTGCCTGCATAGTTAGACCTACGAACTCCCGTCGCGTTGAGCTGACCTGAGGTTAGACTTTGACAGGCAGGCAGGAGACACTTCAACTTCTTGCTCTCCCATTCTGTCATTTAAGAACAGTATGTCCTTGATGTTTCTATATGTGTGTCAGAAGTTATTCTGTACAGTTGGGCACTGGAAAAAATATTCCATGTCATCTGTTTAGCAAGACTGTATCCATTTTTTTTTTTCTTACCATCTCTGTGAAGTCGCCATCTCCCCAACTCCCTGTAGTAATCTAAGAACAGAAAAGGATATTCCTTACTGATGCTAAACATAAGCCCTGCACAGAAGCAAAATTATCATGTTTCAGCATCTAATCCCATACATATCCATAGATATCACTGGTATCCAAGCAATCTGTTTTTATTTTCTTGGCTCTTGCATTATTTATATGCTGCAGAGGTCTCCTGGACAAAAAATTCCATGTGGCTAGAGAGCAGCTCACTTGGGATAAATCACAGCAGTTCTGTTTAATATAAATGACTTCTATTTTAAAGCCTGGGATTGTCCACATGTTTTTCTGTTCCTGCTTAGTTCAAATTTATCCATCCCCCAGATCCTTGTGATCCCCCTTAAGGTACTTACACAGTGCAAGAAGATCCCCCCTGTAGCCTTCTCATCTTCAAATACATACGCTTAAGCGCCTCATCCCGTCATCTTAGCAAAGGCCCTCCCTGCTTTTGGCCAGACTCCTATCTCTCCAACGGATTTTCTCTAGAATGTGTGCGTTGCTTATATGAAGATAAGATGTGCTCAACTCCAGCTTATGCCCCAAAATGGCTATTTAGTACGGCATAGTCTCTTCTTTTTGGTCTTTTTTTTTTTTTCTTTAAACGTTTAGAAACCATCCTTTCTGAAGCTGTAGAAACATTTTCCCCTGGAAGGAGCGTGCTCCGAGGCTGGCTCTGAGGAGTGTGTCGGGGGAAGCTCGGCTGGCAGGGAGGAAGGAGAAGTCTTGCGAAAGGGTTGGTGGTGGTTGTGTCGTACCACGTCGATGAGAGCGATCGAGTGAAACAGCGACGGCTGTAACGCAGGACGCGAGATCAGCTCGCTTCTCAGCAGAGGTTGAGTTCTGGTGTAGAAGATACCTGCTCGGAGCAATCTAAACAGCTAGACCCAAAATATAAATAAATATATTANNNTATTATATTATATTATATTATATTATATTATATTATATTATATTATATTATATTATATTATATTATATTATATTATATTATATTATATTATATTATATATTAAATAAATATATAAATAAATTTTGGGCTAGACCCAAAATACATGGTTTGCAGTGAAGGTGGTGGAGAAAAGCCGTGCGTTCTGCAGAACTCTAGGAATAAGGGGTTTTCATGCTGTTTCTTCCAGCCTGTGTGCAAAAATTACTGGTATTGAAACATTTCCTTGCAGTATTCGCAGCCTGATAGTTGAGTCGCTTGTCTCTTGGTGCCTGCTAGGGAGTGAAGCTGGGAAGCCCGTGGCCTTTGGGCAAGCCTGGGGAAAACGCAGTGAGAAATAAATGGGCAAACGGTGACGGAGTCTGTAAAGGTGTAATTTGTATTATTGCGGGCCAGAAAAGAACAGAAGTGTTAACCCAGCCTTGTGCCGTTCGTTAATGACAGCATGGCATGCGGAGCAGAGATTTGTCTGGGGATTAAGTCGTCAGAGCAAAGGAACTCGAGGTAGGAAGAGCCAAACCTGTGTGCTCTGGGACAGAGCTGTGGGGATGAGCTGAACGTATGAAAGGCAGATCTGCCTATATTTATAAGTTGTGCCATTTTCAGTCCTTTCACTGCCGTGAGGCTATAACATTTGGTTTAAAAGCAGAGTGGTTTTTTTTAAAAAAAAAAGGTTACATCTTGAATTTTTTTATCCTTTGGTTCTTGAGCCTTTTTTAAAGTATCTTTTGCCTTCGAGGGAGAGAAGGATGGGTCCTGTAGAGTATCTCACCTCTTTTGATACCTCCGGTGTTGATCCTGCACTTACCTGGTGTTATAGCTAGATGTCAGCCTCAGATGTGAATCGGGGGCTCGTCACTCAGATTTATTTTTGCTCCTCATCTTTCAGTCCCGTGAGGCCGCTGAGATAGCATGGCAACCGTGACTTGCCTCCTTCCCCAAAGCCCCGCCGAGGGCTTTAATTCTGGAATGTAACAGCGCCGTTAGTAAGGATTTGCTGTGAACAGACTCGGAGGAGTGTGCGTGCTCACGCTAAAGTGTGGCTTCCTGTTGACTTTTCCTCGGAGCCTGATGGACGTCTTATTTTGCAGGTGATGCCCCTGCCCATAAAGCTCTGCTCAGAGCCCTTTCTCCAAACGCCTTCCCTTCATGGGTGCCAGAAGCTTCAACGCCGGCTCTCCGCAGCCCGGCATGGTGAGACGCCGGGGCAGGGACAGTTTCAGACCCCGGGACGATGACAGCAGCGAGTCTGCTGGAAAACAGGGTGATTCAGCTCTTCCAGTGACTCCTCACGGTGACCTGGCAGCCTCACAAAACAGCAGGTCGCGTTTGGGTGGATTTGGGGATGTACCAGCTCATGGAGAGGGGTGACTCACGGGGTGACTTATGCTGGGAGCAGCGGCGGGTCGGACTGGCGTGGAGCAGGGCACTGAGGCTGGACCACTGCAGTTAGGAGCAAGAGGCTTCACTTTAGAGTGACACTGGTTTTTGCTTTGCCCTGTACATGGTGGCTTGCTGGGAACAGCAGCCACTCACGGCCAGTTTTAGGGAAAGCTGGAGTCCTAAGTCCACCCCCATCCCCATGAGATGGGGATGACAGCAGGTCCCCGGTGACTTTGTCACTCTTTCCAGGCTGCCACTCCTGCCTGCGAGTCAGCATCATGAGATGGGGTGGACGTGCAGATTGTTACTAAATTTTCTTGTAAGAGACCTTGACAAGGAAATTGGAAATTACAGAATATAAGGATGGTATATCCGTTATTAAAAGCAAGCAGGCAAGCAAAAAAACCCTTGTGTTTCTGTGCTAGGCTTCAGAAATGGCGGCTTAATATCTGCACTGCTGGGAGCTTACTGATTTGCTACAGACATTTAAATGCAAGTGGTTACCTGAGGGCTTACAAACCTCTCGTCCCTGTCTCTAACACAGTTCAATTTATCCAATTAATCTTTTTGCCCAATCTTCTCTTTCCAGGAAGGAGAGAAATTGAGAGACTTCTCTGCAAGTCGCTGTGGGGGTTTTTTTTCCCCTCACTTCAGTAAGTTTAAAGGGAAAGCAATTAGCTCCTTCGCTGCATAGATTTGCGGTGAAGATATGGTGGTGTACCCTAAAATTAATATCTTGGAAAGAAAAACGTCATGAACGATAGGTTGTCAGGTTTAACGGAACTCATCAGTGCACTGGGTTGAAGCTCTGTAGCTGCCTTTTCCCCTCTGCTGAATTACTGAATTCCCAGTGCCATCTTCCAAATCACAAGGAACAAGGAGAATACAAATCCCAACGTGAGGGCTTGTCCGCTGAGCTGGAACTGCGAGCTCTTAGTTTGCCTGTGCCTTGTGTTGCACCGTTGCTCCTCTCGTTCCCGTTGATTTCGGCTGCTTGTCTGCTCACAGATGATTTCCATTCCTGCTTTTGTTGCCTGCCAGACTCCGGCTGAGGAAAAGCAGCAGGTGTAAACACGAAGCTGTCAGCAGAACAAACTCAGGGGCGGGATTTTGAATGCTTAGGTGACTTGCTGGAGGAACCGGAATATTTTATTATGGTTATTTTTGGTTTTGGGAGGGATTCTTTTCTTTTGTTGGTTTTTTCCCCCTTTGCCTTTTACAAGACAGGGAGTTGCACTCCTGACTGGGAGGCAAAGATTTGGGCTCTGTGCCTTAATTACTGATATCCTGAAATAATTTCTATTGGAAGGGACGTTTGGAGGCCATCTGGGAGTGGGAGTGTGTGTGGGAGTGGACTTGTGGGGTGCCAGGGCTGTCCCCTGGAAGGATGCAGCCTTCCACCCCTGCTCTGCCCGGGTGGCTGGGACACGGCCACGCAATCTGGTCACGGCACTGCTGCCTCCTTCCATTCCACCCTGAGCTGGGGCCACTCGGGGCTGCTGGAGCGTGGCAGAAGCTTAGACCTCTCTCGTTGCCGTAGTTCAGGAATCTCAACCCTTTCGGAACAGGTACAAAGACTCCCGTCACCCCATCACTCAGTACTTGAAGTATATCTCATGAAGGACAACTCTGAGCAGAACGATCGCTTCGCGCGTACTGGGTCATCCTTGTGAAGTGCTTCCAGAGACAGAGCTGAAAGAATTAATGGAAGCGCAAAGGTCTTGATTGAGGTTTCCTGTACATCATTCAAATCTAGGAGCTGCTGCCCAAGGACTTTGTCGTGTTACCTATATTTTAAAATACTTTGTCCCCTGGCAAATAGGTTATCCCTAGCTCTAGAGAGTGCCCAGCCTAATTTTGACTGTGAGGCAAGCTAGCACGCTGACATTTTGTGGTTTTCTTTAAGAAATAAGTAGACCATGCTTTGCCCATCAATACCTTTATGGCCAGCAGGCACGTTTTGCAGTGTGTCCTTAATGCATCTCTTGCATATTGCAGCAGCAATATGGTGGTTGGCACCGGTTTTCCATCTTCATTCATGGCGAAGGTGACTACACACAGTATAAATGAAAATAACCACTGGATTATCTGGGAAATAACTGTATCAAATATCCAAACACAGAGTTATGTAAAAAATAGCTATTTCTCTCCCACTCAGTGGCTTCGTACTTGCTGGAAGTAATGAATGCAGACAACTACCTTACAGGATGCGTAGGATTATTAATAATCTGATAGAGCAGGATTTAACATTGGCAAGTGACTACATTTGATTTTCAGTGGAAACGCTTCCAACATCTAGCTTTGCGTTAACATTGCTGCTGATTAAAATTGGCTGCGATGTCGTGGAGTTAAACCAGGATGGTAAACGAGCGATCCTGTTCGACATCGGCTCACGAGTACCGGAGGGATGCTTGATTGTCTATCTCGTGGCCAAAGTGGAGTCAGGTGAGGATGAGGGCGGTCCTTGGATAACAGAAGTGGACGGGAAACGCACCGAAGTGGGAGGTTTGGCAATGTCACTCTTGCTTCTGAGTCACCAGTGAGCTAAAAATCCGGGCAGAGCATGAGGGGGTGTATTGACAGGGTAAGCTAATTGCTGTCACAACAGTTGCCTCTAATCTTATTTTCATGTATTTATAGTGCGTAAGATAACGTTTTCTCTCAAGTGAGCCCTCTTGCAGGCCCCTTGGCACAAAGGGACCGTTTCCTATCAGCATCTTACGAAGCAATACTCTGATTACTCAGAGGGGATCATTATTGCTGCCCCGCCAGGTTTTGCCCAGTACGTCTTCAGGTTGAATTCAAGAGCTCTAATGGCCTTGATTACAGACTAATAACGAGCTTTGGTGCCATGCTTAAACCCTGAGTGGGAAGAATAGCAAGCAAAGAGAGAGCTAAAATATGGGACCATTGGGACAGTTTCCAGCTCCGACTTGTGATCTTTCTTTGTGCTCCCAGGCTTTACCCTGTCCGTGACTCAATTACTTATTTTATGCAAGTATGAAAGATTGCTCTAATGTGGCTGGTTCTTTGTTTCCGAGGTCTGTTTTCAGCCAATGTCCTTAGCCATTGAATTTGCTTCCACATTGCCATATTCAGAGATGCCTTTTATTTGCTGCAATTATCTGCTCCCAGCACAGCTTCGCCGCACAAAGGTTAGTGTGTGTGTGCGCCTGTGTGTGTACACACACACACACACACACACACACACAGTGGAAACTGCTGCCCTGCCTCTGGGTAGTAAATCAGAATATGGAAAGGATGAGCATTTTGTGGGGGTTTTTTTGCACCAGGGGAACAGAACTAAGTTTTCAAAGGTACAAATAGCATTAGAGTTCCCTCACCCTCCGCTGAGAGTAGAAGGAAAGATAAACACTACCTTCCTTTATTTCTTTCTGCCCTCAACTGCGTTACCAGCATAGCGCTCTCCACTTTTCATCTGATTTTTTGGGACTCGGAAGTGCTGTAAACATGAAATCAAAACAGGGAGTCACATCAAAAGTGAAAGCTGTTATTTTAGATTGCTTTGTAGATAATCTGTGTATTATGTTTGATGTATTTATTTCTGCTCTTCGTTAGCTTGCTTACACATCCCGAAGTGTTTTTTTTTCCCATTTGGCAAACTTTGGCTCTCTACCCCCACTTCCAACTGCTCCCCTGTTGGGATTTACACAGGTTTGGAAATAACTACAGCTGGTTTGTTTAGCTGCTGCTGCGTGCATGTGCCTAAATCCCTAGATATGCCAAAGAACCCTGGTTTGTAGACTAGCCTAGAGAATAGATGTTAGCTGTACCCTTCAGGAAATACAAAATCAACTGTGGTGCTCTGGGTTTTTTACTTTGGTCTCGCCAAGGAGCCCAAAACATGACTAATTGAACCTTTTTTTGCTTCCTATTTCCAATTGAGGCTGGTAAAGACGATGCATTTAATAGTCTCTGTTCTTTACTAGGAGGATAGTTGCCACCTTTGCCTTCCTTTTGGATTTGTATCCAAACTGTATTATCAGTAACAGCATCTCCACATCCCTTTTAGTGCAGAGGAGCCTGGCTTTAGGTGTTTTACACAAGCAGCATTAACTGCACAGTGGAGATTGCGTCCGTGTTTAAACCAAACCTCTCCCTGGTAACATCTCAGTATCTGCTGGCCGCCCGTTAACATCGCTGTCACATTTCCCTGGACAGTGCGAAGACATTTTTATCTGGTTTTGCAGTTCATAAAAAGAAAACGAAGAAATACATTTCCAAAGCAGCAACTAATTTTACTGGTTTCTATTTCGGGAAGCCCGATTTGAAGCCTTGCCAAGCCGTCAGGCCAGCTTGCCTACGTTTGCAGGGGAGCTCGGCGGCGGCGCTGGGCACTCATCCCACGCTCTTGACTTCCAGTGTCACAATTCTCCGGCAATGTAAAGGGTTTTTTTTTTTCCTTTTTTTTCCTCAACCGGTCGGATCTGTCTCGCTCTGTTCTCGTTTTGATGTTCAAGTTGAGTAAGCGTAGCTCGTGTCCCGGCTGTAGACCCTTCGGACACTTCTCGAGCCCGGCCGGTCGCATGGGCTGCCCTTGCCAAGGAGCAGCTTGCTCACCTTGCCCGCGCGGCTGGCGGTGGCGCGGAGCACGTCGGCGTCCTCCAGCCCACCGCGATTAAATTGTTGGGGAGATAAGGGAAAGCCATCTGCGATCTGTTCCCCCCCTGCCTGCTCGCTCTTCGGAAAGCCGGTGCCAGACGTGCCTGCCAAGCCTGGCTGACTAGATGCCAGGCTGTCATGTGGAGCAGACCCGGCTGCCTGCTGAGGCCGGGGTCGGAGGTTTGGTGACCCGTTTGCAGGTGACATTGTACGTAGGTAGGTGTGGAAAAGGCTTGGCTGGCAGTTGAGGGAGCGACGGGTGTGATGGTCGCTGGAGCGCGCCTTTTACAGCTGGCGCCTTTGCGCTGCTGGGTGACGATCCTCGCTGGGCTGATAATATGTCCTCGCTCTCCTCAGACATACGGCCGTGAGAGTTGGTCTTGTGCCTGCTCCCTCCCCGGAGAAAGAGAGGTGCGTGGGACTTATCCCAGCATCCCTGTAAGGTGCCCACCTTGGAGAAGGAGTGGCGTGCCTGGGGGACTTTGCCCAGCGTGGCTGTCAGATGGTGGCCTTAGGGTCGCTGCTGCGCTATGGATGGTCGTCGCAGAGGGAAGTGCATCCCGTCCGTGCCGGAAGGGTTGGGGCAGGCTGCGGGGGTGTTTGTGTGGGGCACGGGGATGGGGCGTGCAGGTTGGGCGTCCTTCTGCTGACTTCCCAGGGAAGGGGTAGGCGCCGTGAGTCCTCTGGGCCAGCCTCTGAAGTTCTACGATATACTGGCTAATATACATTGGAAAACAATATCAAATTCCTTGAACAAAACCAAAAAGTTTTACGAGAGTATTAGGATTGCTCAAATATTAAGGTTAAGGATCCAAAATTTAGGAGATGCCAGAAGCAACGTGTCGTAGGTATCTGCTTTTTGCATTTGGTGACATGAAGTCTGTTTTGTTATGATGATCCCGTTTTTAAGGGCATGATGATGGTTTTAAGGGCCGCAGCTTGAGTGCTGTGTTCAGTTTTGGGCACCGCGGTATCGGAGAGACATTGTGGTGCTGGAGCGTGTCCAGAGAAGGGCAATGAAGCTGGTGAGGGCTCTGGAGAACAGGTCTTATGAGGAGCGGCTGAGAGAGTTGGGATTGTTTAGCCTGGGGAAGAGAAGGTTGAGGGGAGACCTCATCACTCTCTACAACTCCCTGAAAGGAGGTTGTAGCCAGGTGGGGTCAATCTCTTCTCCCAAGTGACAAGCGACAGGACAAGAGGAAATGGCCTCAAGTTGTGCCAGGGGAGGTTTAGGTTGGATATTAGGAAAAACTTCTTTACGGAAAGGGTCATTGAATATTGGAACAGGCTGCCCAGGGAGGTGGTGGAATCACCATCCCTGGAGGTATTTAAAAGACGGGTGGAGGTGGTGCTGAGGGACATGGGTTAGGGGTGGTTTTGGCATAGGCTTATGGTTGGACTCGATGATCTTGAAGGTCTCTTCCAACCCAAGTGATTCTATGATTCTATGATCATATATTGTTTTTTCTATGTCGGCCTTATACAGCAGTGAGTTAGCAGGCAGTTATTTAATACTATGTTTTAATAAAAGGGAACACTGTGTGAGACTCTAAGCTTTATTTACTGTACTTAAATTCTTCTCTAAACCCCAAATTCTACTATTTTCTCTCTCCTCACGCCCCCATGGATTTTTTCCTCTTGGGTTCTTCACGGTGAATAGTGGTGATCACAGTGACACCTAAATACTGCATTGGCAGTAATGTACCGTCACCTCGTCTCTGGATGAGATTTGGTGGGTTACGGGGATGGGATAATCCCTATTATGTAAATAAGGGACTGAAACACTGGGAAAGGGAAAACGAGTATTTTACTAACTTGGTGCATAAAATAAGAACCCGATTTTGGGGCATACACTGCGTGGTATTGTATAGGTTCAGAGCTTCCATATCCTAATGCTATCTCTTTTTTTATACCTGGATGTTCATCCCAGTCCCGTTCCCATTGTTGGCTCCGCTCTTCAGACCCTCCTCTGTGGAACCACTTTCCACCTCCATGTTCTTCCATCGTCCATGCTCTCAGCCCCACTGACAGGTTCCCTCCTTGAGCCTCGTTACGTTCCCCTCTCATTAGATTCCTCCTTTTGCTTGTTCTGCTGTGGTCCAACTTCAGCTTTTGAGTTAGACGCAGGTAGTTTTGTCATTCATAGCACTCGTGATCCAACGGGAATGTCACTGGCACTACAGGAAGGAGAAGGTTGAGTGTTTTTTATGTACAAGTACTCAAAATAGCGGTTGCAGAGAAGGGTGTTTCTTCTGGTCCTTCTGGGCTGGGGAGTGCTCAGTTCAGCTGAGGAGCAGCACCTCCCTGGGGGGAGCACTTCAGGCGGTTGGGCTCAGCTGATCTTAGCTACTGAATTTAAATGTTCTTATGGAGCACGTGTAAAATGGAACGACTTTTAGATTGGCTGCATTGTGCGCTTTTTCAGGGAAACCGCGTTGAACTTGTGTTTCTGACACGAACATCGCTACCCTGCCCGGCTGCGAATTCCTCGTTCGAGGATTTGGAGTGCCTGAGCTTGTTAAAGCAAAGGTCACTGGTGCTTTTGTGTGTGGTTGAGTAATGACGTATTGTTCTACCTTAGCTTTGGCATTTGGGCTAAAACATTCCAAAATTCTCAGCCTGAGGCAGGCTCTGCCATTCTGCGCTTCATACCGGAGTACTAAAGTTTGACAAAGCGATCAGCGGCGGAGAACCAGGTATTAGAGTGGGAAATGGCAGTCAGCATTAATAAAATGATGACGGTGTTCATAACAATTAAGCCTGTTCTTTAATTATTCCCTGATGGGGTTTGAAACCTCCTGTGAGCAACGTGAGTGGCACAGCGCTGCCCGTCCCAGCGCTCCCAGTGTGTTTGAGCGGCAAGTGCCGGCGGTGGGCTTACAGGGAGGAATTCTCATTGATCTTTGCTAATGCAAGGTTAAAGCTTTGGTATTTGCTTGTGCTCTGTTTTTTATACGGTATGCTAATTACTCTTTTGAATTGGAAACGCTCGTTCAGCACAGTGCAAGAGAAATGGGAACGGGCATGGCGATGCTGCGTTGCAAAAAGCCTCCAACCTTTCCCTGTTTATCTAGAAATGCTGTTCGGGTTTTCGCAGGCCAAATTAGACATCACCACATTTTAATTCAGCTCACAATACGCGTGCGTGTGCACGCATGCATACGCATACACAGTTGTGATTTTGTTATTGTTGTGCTAGCGGCGATACTATCCAGAAGAATTTTCTTTCCTAACATCGTGGTGGGAACACGATGGTGATTTTGGAAGCGGATGCAGCTGTCTGAAAATGAAAAAGAAGAGACAAAATAGAAACACAAATATTTTGTGTCTGTGCAGAGGGAATAAAAGGTAATCAGCCAAGGATAAATAAATGCATTTATTTTGAAAGACCCAAAATGGTGACCCAAAATGTTCTGAAAAGCTTTGTGTATGATGGCATTTCTGTGCTCGAAGTTTCAGTCCAGGAATCCTCAGACAAAAGTGATAACTGTTGGCAGGGGAGAGCAATGGAAAGTTATGCCTGAGAGAGGAAATCATCTCACTTTTCAAAGTGAACATTGCTATTTCAGGTTTTCCTTCTGATAATTAGCAGTAGCAGCTCATCCTCAAATTGCTCTTCTAACATTAGGTGGTCCAGAGTTGCATGAGGCAACTTAATATGCCGTTTTATCCTGAGTCTGTAATTGGGAAGAGGCAGGAACAGCTAACTGCTATTAATTGCACAAGCTATTTACAGCGAAGAAAATTTTGTTTCTCATTTGTATACATATAGAGCAGCGCGGGTGTTGCTGCGAAGTGATGCACTTCAAAGGTCTTGCTTTAATGTTGTGTATCAAATACTAATTTCTGCTACTGGAAGTCTGTCTCAGCCTAGAATTCAGGTGCCTTTAGCCAGGCCTTTAGCCTTCTGCCCTGCAGACGAAACCGGGATACCTTAAGAATATTACTGGGAATGCAGCGGGTAGCAAAAAGATGTCCTGGCACTGCAGTTTACAGATACGTTATAACCTAGGGTGAAAAAATGCATTTTGTGTCGAAATCACTGTTAATGCAGGCTAGGCTAATGCACATTGCAAATGTAAGCATCTGTTCACATAATTCAAAGTGATAACACATTTGTGTTTGTGAGATGCGGGAGAAGAACTGAAAGAAAAATCGCACTTAAACATGTGCTACAGTTTTCTTCCCAAAATTTGATCCGCCGGTATCTTCTGCTGGACCTCCTGCCTGAGCGCTTTCTTGTGATGGACTGGATTGTTTTTTATAGCTGATTTCCACTTTAGGTTCCTTCAATGGATCATGATGGTTTTTTAAAATTATTATTGTAGCTTTTATTTTATTCATGAATCGTTGGGGCAGTTCAGATTGACCGGGCCCTCAGGAGGTCTCCAGTCTAACCTTTTGCTCAAAGCGGGGTCAGCTATGAGATCAGACCACATTTTCAAAGCTTTATCCAGTTGGGTCTTGAAAATGCCCGAGGACAGGGACTGCACAACCTCTCTGGGCAACCTGTGCCACCCGTGCCTGACTCTCCTTGCAGCGAAAGGTCCTCCTTGAACCCAGTCTAAACCTCTTGTTGTCACTGGTGCCTGTTGTCCCTCGTCCTCCCATCAGGTACTGCTGTGTAAAGCCCGGTTCTGTCTTCTCAATGACCTCCCCAAAGGTAGCAGGAGCTGCTGGTGGGTGCCCTGGAAGCCATCTCTTCTCCAGGCTGGATCAGCCCCCGTTCCTCAGCCTCTCCTCCCAGAGTGAGTGCTGCAGGTGCCACCGTCCTGCCCACCTTGGCTGAGCTCACTCCGGTTTGTACAGCGAGAGTGGAATAGAGCTGTTTCTCCTTAATTAAAATTAACGTTGTCACACTTCTTAGAAATGCGGTTGTCATCTCCTGTCCCCGACTGGCTCATTAAGAGCTCCTTGCCACCACGCTGCCAGCGGGGGTGTCTATCTGAAGTCCTTCTGTTAACAAATGGACGTGTGCGGCTCCATACTGGATGGTGTTGGAGAGAAGGTGTCGCATGTGCTCTTTTGGGGGCGCCAAGGTTGAATGGATGGATGCCCATGATGTTTTCCTAAACAAGCTCTAGCAGTGGGATAAGGAGACACGGAGCTGGTTGTGGGTAAGGTCAGGACTTGCATCAATTCTTCAGGACGCCAAAGATACAAAGCCTCGAGGCAGAACTGAAGGTGGAACAGATGTTACAGGCGTATTGAAACTTCGCTGTGGATCACTGTCTGAAAAGGTTTATAATTTGCCAGTTATTTTCCAGGTGATCTTTTTTAATGTGCTGAGGTAGCAGATGTGTTTGTTGTATCCGACTCTTTAAAGTCATTTTGGGAAGTCACGCAGATGGATGCATTTTGAAATTCAGCAGCGTCTCCTTCAGCATCTGTAACGTCATCGTTCCATTTGCCAACTGGGATAGAAGGGAACAGAGCGTCTGATAAGTACTTTGCCTATGACAAGCTGACCCATTTGCCAACAGCCAATAATATACTAATGTTGTGACAGGAATGATTGACTGCTACTGCTTTTACAGCTGAGTGCTTTGAGTTTCTAGACAGTTGTCTTTTTTTTAAAAAAAAAATCTCGGACTCGCTTAAATACAGGTTGTTTTACTGCTGGAATAAACAAAGCTCATGTTAATTCTCATACAAGAGGCGATTGTGTCTCAGAATGCAGAAAATGACTCCATCAATTGAATTCCATCTATCTAAAAAAAAAGAAAAAATTGTTTGTTTTCCAGTGTTAAACATCAGCCAGATCTTTCTTGGTGGCGGTACAGCGTGTTAAGGCTGTGTGGCGTTTTGACACCGACACATTCCCCAAATATTTCAAACACTGATTTATTAAAAATCGTATGTGGGGGTGTGTAAGGTAAATGCGGTGCTGTCAGGTCTTTATACTGTAGCTCTAAACCGTGCGAGTTGAATACAGCGTCATGGGTAAAATCCAAGGTGGCAGGAAACCTTAGGATGGAATAATACCCTGTCATCTTAAAAAAAGTAGAATTGATTAAATGTTGAAATATCAAAGCTGTTTAAGGCAACAAACATATCATTAATCATTCCACTGGGAACCTCCCTTGTTTTTGGTATGAAACAAAATATTAGGACAACATTCAGTTACTTTTTTTTATGTCATTTTTGAGTGGTGAATATTACAAAAGCTTGGAAAAAAATCAGTATTAAAACATTAGGAGGGTTAGTTATCAGTTTGCTAATGGGAGAATGAGAGAACAAAGTAAATACAGGGCAATTTGAGAAGGGAAGCTTGATACTGCCATGCCTGAGGCTGCGTGTTGGCCCTACAGCACTTGAGTTTTGAGTATTCTGTGGTGGGTTAATAGAGAGATTAAAGAATAACTGTTTCCTGTACGTTTCCTTGCAAAGTGATCTTTGAAGCTTTCTGGTTTAAAACTAAGCGTAATGTTTGGCAGGTGCAAGTAAGCCTCTCCCTCAAACGTACACGTGATTTATAAATATAATATGAATTGGTACTTTCTGTTGTTTTTTCACAGTTTATGGGGTAATCTGTGTCAAATTGCCTTGCGACAGGTCGTCATATTGGACACGGAGCTGGCAGTTTGGCTTCCTTGGACATTGGGGCTCAAGAATTCATGGCTTTTGGGCTGAAGGTTGACTTGAGTTGTGTCTGTGCAAATCTGAAGAAGTTTCTCTGAAATTTTTGACTTAAGAATTTCAGGAGGACCATTAGTGTACTCCAAATTTCAACTTCTAAGGATGTGCTTTTATTCCCCATAAACATCAAATCAGGACTAATCTTTCTTTAACGGAGCTGTGGAGGTAGGCAGCATTCATATCAGAGCATTGCGTTAAGCATTTTCTGCGTTCCCTTTTACATCGTTGCGAGCTCTCTAGGTTTATTTTTAATTTTTTTCTGGTAGCACGTTCCAAAATAGCCGGTGTTTGTAACGTTGCAATTAATCATTGTGACATTCTGTGGTGCATTGCAGGTGACCTCCAGCAGCGAACTGCTCCTGAATGGCTCCCCCGGGGGAATGCTCTCTTTTTTTGGCTTCTAGGGAAGAGCGGCTGCCGGCAAACTTTTGGTTGTGAAGTGTACTTGGCAAAGCCTGCAAGTGTGGGACGATGTTTGTTGTTCTCTGCTATCTAGTTGGCAGCTGGTGAGCACCACAAGCCCTCCTTCCATGGCTCCGGAGCTGCACTGTGCATCGTCAACTGAACTGTATGTGTGGGCTCAGTATGCAAGAGGATTTTTTTTTAATACAAATTGATTGGTAATTTGTACTGATGGGAAGGGAGATAACGTGAGTGTAGGGTAGCATTGGAAGAGTTATCTAAAGAAGATTTTGATAAATGCTTCTAATTTGGAAGTCAAATCCTGAGGCTGGCTCTAGATAAACTACATTGATTGAGAGCAGGTAAAAAATCTGACTCTCACCATTTAGTTTGAATAGTGAGACTTTGCTCTTTACAAAATAGCTGAAGTTGCTTAATGATAAGCTGGCCAATTTGTGTTTGCTCAAAACTGCTGATGGGGGAGAGATTGATGGCAGCCAAGGCTGGGTTGGAATGCTTAAGCAGATCCAGTTGAAAAAAAGGCTTGGAAATACAGCCTTTTCTTCTGATCCGCGTCTCAGATGGTTTCTACCTTTAGGCTCTGACAACTCTTTCAGATGATGGAGCAGGTGTATTTGAAATGTGCCAGTAAGGGACAGCAAGGTTACAGAAGGTGACTACCTGATGATGTGAGATTGTTAGCTTGCAAGTAGTGGATTTTTTTTTCCCTGCCACTTCTTGAGAACATCAGCACAGGGAAGAGGGCGTTTTTTTAGGTCCTGTTCTTCCTATTTCATCTTAACTTGACGGTTCTTAAAGTCCGGAGTAGTTTGGGGTATTTGGATCATCGTCACCTTCCTTCTGTGATATTCTCATTAGTCACAGATGTTTTCTTTGCTTTTCCAGGTACACGAAGCCATAGGCAATGTCGAATCAGGCATAAAATAATGTAGGAGCCGGTACTATTAACCTTGCGGAAACAAAGGACACGTGAATAGATTAAGAATACCCAGATGCACAGCTCTGTTGGGAAGACGTGACTTGCAAGGATCTTTCTAAAATGGCATTGAAATATTTATTCCAGGTGCTGTCAGTGGCATGGAAAATGATGTCTCTTCTTCTGGTCATGGATGGTCAGAGATGTGTCAGTTGAGGGGCGCTATAGGTTGGCATGACAAAGGTAGCATGTTAGAATCATAAAGGTTGTTTGTGCATATATGTCTTACACAGCGGTCACTGCTGTGCCTACAGTATAGACATAGAATACACATCTAAATGTTACCACATTGCAGGAAGCATTAATTGAAATAAGCTCTTGCATTCCTCGTCCTTTTCGCTCCTGTTTCTGATGAGTCTAAGTCTGAGGCATGAACTTTGCATGCAGAGTCAGAGAGATGGACCTTTTTGAAGCCGATCACCAAAGCCCTCTCAGGACGTCTGTCTCCAGCCCCCTGAGCCCAATTTTTATTAGATTCTGAGAAACCGATACGGCTACAGATCCAAAAGTGATGAAAACATAATGAAATCAAAGACATGGATGTTGATCAAAATGCATTTGCTATGACAATAGAAACCTTTACATAGCTTTTGAGTGAAATGCTACCAGAGTTAGATTTTTGTGAAATGGCTGTGTCGCCCAATGATAAATGCATCATGAAATACAAAAAATGCTGGTCTGGAACGAGGTGGCAAAAGTATTTCAGTGCAGTCGTGATGCTCCTACTGCTCTTGCTTACATGACAAACCCATGAAGTGTTCGGGTAGAGAAACGGGATTAAATACGAGCATTGTTCAGAAGATGGTCGTTTAAAATGGTGCCATTTTGTGTTGCCGTGCAAAAGCGTCTGCCTGTATCACTCGTGTGGCTGGTGCAACTGCCTGTGGGTCTTCTGAAAATGTCCAGGTGGAACTGCGCTTGTGCATTTGGTAAAACATGACACTGTTATAAAATGAGGTGGAATTAAACCCGATGTGAATTAGAAACGTGTCAGGGGATTACAAAAGGGATTTTAGATCAGAATTAGTGTAATGCAGACAAGATTTCTGTGAAAAGAGCTGGGAACAGAACCAAGGTTTCATCCTTTTCTCTCTGCTCTATATAAAGAACTCACATGTACAGATTACAATGGCTGTGGTGAGAGGGTGCCAAATTACATAATGCTTCTACCCACATTCCTCTTTTCGAACTGTTCCTCTTGTGGGGGCACAACAAAAAATTAGGAGCTTGTTCCCGTTTACATCTTGACGGATTCTTTCATGAAACGGTAACGTAAATCTGTGGACGGGGTCAGCCTTTTACACGTTCGATGCTCTGATCAGGGACAAAAGATGGATGTGAATGTGCGGAATGCCTGCAGAACCAAAAATAGCTCCGTATTTATTCCTGTCATAACTTCACTTAAGTCGGTGGAGTTGTGCCAAGGCTGAACATGCCCACAGTCTATAGGACAGCTGGGCGCCTGGCAGTAGTCAAGTTTGACGAGAATGGTTTTGTAGGAACGATTGAGCCTTCTGATATTGACAGTACATGGTGACAGTTGAGGGATATTCACCTTGGCTTGAAACGATTTTCTGGGAGATTTCAGATACAGCTGTAACGCCTAAAAGACAAGGACAGCATTGATCAAGGTGTTTTCAAGCCTTGAGTTTAGTTCCGTCAGCAGTTCTGAATCACCAGACCAGTTAACGAGGTGTTCTAATTGATATAATAATTCTACACAGTTTTTCCACTTACACTAATGTAACATTTGGCTTCGTCGAGGATGGATATTAACCACAAGTTGAAAGGAAGGTCCGATTCTCTGATCCTTTGCTATATTTCATAAAGCTTTTAATTTTACTTGCAGTACCCACATGCAATCCATATAGGCATCTTCTTTCCGCTTGGGTCTAGAGACCCAGTTCTGTTGTTAATTGATAGTGTACGAGCGATGAAGGCAGCTTCAATAGCTTGGCTGTTCCAGAAACATTCATCTCATTCATAAAGATCGTCTGTTGAAGAGCAGTCGACCCTGGTTTTTGTTCTCTTTACTGGCTTTGCTTTGGGCAATGTGCTGACTTGCCTACAAGCTCTTCAACGACAGAGTATTCAAATAGTTTCCACTGATGTGTTAAGGTCTCCAGTTCACATGAGTCTGCTCGCTAAAGTTTTGAGAATATTAAGCCAGTTCTTGACACCAGAGTCTTGGCACTTGAGATGACGCTACGTGGTGCTGAGCAGCCACAGCTTGAATCCTGAGCAATTGCATCTCCCAGGCTTAAAAATGGGTCCTGTAAGCCACGTCGCAAGGTTTTTTGTGTGTGTTTGCTTTTTTTTCTAAAAGGGAAAGTAAACTGCTTGACTCTAGCATTTTTCCCTATGTATATTCCCCCAGTTTGGGGAGTGAGTGGATATATACTGGACTACAGGCAGGTAAGGGGGGATGTTGTGATTATTCAGGCAAAGATACTCATCCAACTTAAAGCTGCAAGGGAGCGTTCCCCTAGTTAGTGCCTCTTCCAACATTTGTGGCAGGAAGGAATGAAGCTTTTGCATTTTATTTAGATAATTTGCCTGCTTTTTAGTACTACTTACTCACCTTATAGCTTAGATGCAGAAATTTGGTTGATTCAAAACAGGGGAAGGGAAAACTGGTGGGGGTTTTTGAAGAAAATAAGGAAGACGGGTTCTTAGATCCCATCAACTGTCCAAGAGAAGCAGTTTCTTTCAAAAATCCTAGCCTTAAAAACAGGTAAAATAATTATTTTTAAAAAAAAACCAACCAAACAAACCCTAGTCATTTCCAAAGGTAGACCAAAATTCACGTTGCCCATCTTTGCAGATACAGCCTGTAATGTGGCCTGTTAACAGTTTATGACCTCGTGATATGGCTGCACTGCCCCTGTTGCATTTCAGTGGCTATGCTGTAGTGTTTGGATATATAAAGCAAAATATGCATAACATTAAAAAAACCACAGGTATTAGATGGCAATTGATTGATTATTAATGCAAACTTTTCTCTTAAATAGCTGTTTTTCACTGACCCCATAAGGGAAGCAGTTGTTGTAGGCCGATCTTCAAATGTGTTACCAGGAATTGACCTTAAGCTTTGGTAAAGAAGGGGTCCGTGTTATTGATTCAGCAGGAGCATAGATTGCGAGTATTCACAGAATCATCGGGGTTGGAAGGGACCTCTGGAGATCACCTAGTCCAACCCCCCTCCCAGAGCAGGTCCACCTACAGCAGGTCACACAGGATGGCGTCCAGGCGGGTTGGGAATGTCTCCAGAGTTGGAGACTCCACCACCTCTCTGGGCAGTCTGTGTCAGTGCTCTGCCACCCTCAAAGTCAGGAAGTTCCTCCTCATGTTGAGATGGAAGGTGATGTCAGAAGACATCATCTTCACTCCCGGAGGCAGGACTGCACACCAAGAAAGAGTTTCCTCTAGCTGTGGAATATTCAATCCACCGTCGTCAAAGGTTCAGATTCAATAATTGTTAAAGGAGCAATGAAAGAAATCCTTTTCTTTTGCTCAAATTAGCTTTGTGTCTGTTTTGGTATCCTGTAACCTCGCCAGTTTTCCAAGATGAAAACAGAACAACAAAAACTGGCAAGTTCTGTGCATCTGGGATTGGTGGCCTGAACCTCATAAAACGTGTAAGTGAAGAACAGATCATAAAGCTGTCAATTAGATCTTCTAATAGCTTTTAAACATTACTATATTTTATTACAGACCTAAAATTAGCCTTGTTTTCAGACTTGGATCTTTTTCAAGTTTTTCATACTTCACTCCAACCTTCTTTTTAGCTCGCAAGGCTGAGTTTTCAGCACTGAACCATGGAAGTGGTACCGGAGCATTTTAGACATTTCTGCTCCTGTAACTATGAATTCTTTCATATGGTAAACCTGACTCTTCGTTGCGTTGTTGGGCTTTGAAATAGTCTAAGCCCGATTTTGTGTCTAAGCAGAGCCTGTGCGTGGTGTTACGACAGGGGAGTAAATATTAGATCTGTCTCAATGGGATGGACGCAGAGAGACGGGCAGGTTGCAGTCTGAGGTCACTGAATAAAGAGACGAGGGTGAAAGCAGTTACTCGTAAAAACGACGACCAAAAAAGATCCTCTTTGAGTTAATATGAAGCGGCCTGCCGAGCTGGTGTACAGGGAAGGAGATGTGCTGAAAAATCCCAGCAACAGCCGAAACTCTGGTGAGCACGGGAGCTTCATGTGCACTGTGGGAAATGGAACGCTGCAATCAGGGGCAGCGCTCAGTGGGAGAGGCTTGGCTTTGCTTTGTGTTTTAAATAATCTAGTTAATGTGAGATATCTCAAAAGAAAAAGAAAAAAAGTAAACAAAAACCCCCCCCAAACCAGCAGCAACAACAAAAACCCCACGTCGGTACATCTGATGTCTCCTGAAACGGTGTTCTGTTGGTGGAGACACCTTTTTACATTGTGATGTTGAGGAAGAGTACGGCTTTGTAATGAGTAGAGCACACGTTCTGACTTTAATTTCCAGTTCTGCCACTTACTCGCTATGTAACCCTGGATAAATCATTTAAGACGGCATCTTAAATGCAGGTCTCATCTGATTTCCATTTCCTAAAATGCTATCCGAATCCTGCTTGCCTAAGCCTGGAAGACACCCACAATCCAGAAATGCCTCATTTTTCTATCTGAAAGAGTCCCATCTGTAAAAACCTGGGGTTTGCACATTTAAAACTTTCCCAAAAGCCGGGGTGTCAAATGGGCAGGACCTAGCTTCCCTTGAAATGGGTTGCGGAGCGTGCTGCAGCCGTCCTTCTCTGAGCATTCCCGGTATGGGGCAGGGTGGTGGGGCTGTGCCGCCTCCGTCCTGCCGCGTAGCTCTGTGGGTCGGACGCTCACCCAGCCTGTATTTCCGATATTTCAAGGGTGGGTTTGTGGCTTCTCTCTGCTTGCTGGTATCTCTCTTGTCCCTGCTGCCCAGGTAGGGATTGGGTCTGCAGGAATCGGTAAGGTGAGAATACGGGGCTGAAGGAAGCACTGCTACTTGGGAAATAATCCAATTTTATAATCCGGTGATGAGGATGTGATTTAAAGTGCACCTTGCTCTTCCACGTCACGCGTTGTAGATACTATTCTGCGGCACCCTGAGGCATATGGTAAAGTCAGATTTACTATATGAAAGGACTAGTAGTTATGGGAGCAGAAATGGCTGTAAGGTAAGAAGCCTGTGTGGAAACTCAAAGCCTTTGGCTGTCGGAAAAGTAGGTGTTGTGGCACTGTAAATCCCAGTGGTAAGACCCCCTTACGAGTCCGCAGGCATCCCAGTGCCTGGAGTTTCCGTGCTGGTGATCCTCCGCGGTCCAGGACGGTGCTCTGTGGGCAGAAAGAGGGATACGTGCAGCTCGGAAGTGTGTAATGCTTAGCAGGAATGAGGGAATCTGGGGGTTGCAACGGATCACGGTCTCTGCATGGGGAGGAACCTGTGACACTGAAAGAAAGACTCCTAAAAGCAAAGTGCCAAGTGTTGCTATTATAGGGCTGGATTACTCACTGCGCTTATTCAAATTCCTGTTGATGCTGGCAGCGGGAGTTTTCCCGAATAGCAACGAACAATGAGTCATCACCAGGTGTTTTTATTTGAAAGAGCGCTTCCTTTTTTTTTGGTTTTTTTTTTTTTTTCTTTTTTTTCAAATTTCAAAAAGAAACCGGTCCGAAAACTCCCTCCGTCCAACCCCCTGGAGCATCTCACCACCACCGCCTGGCTCCGCTGCCGAATTCCCTGCCCGCCGCAGGACTTGAAGCCACTCCTCCCCCTGCGGGGAGAGAGAGAGAGAGAGAGGGAGGGGGAGATTTTTTTTTTTTTTTAATTTTTTTTTTTTTTTTTTTTTTTTTTGTTCCTGCTTCCAGCAGGCAGGGCCAATCCGGGGGCCGCCCTGCCTGCACTGTGCCGAGGGAGGGGGCAGCAGCCGCCCCCCGCCCCGGGAAGAGGCGCAGGATGCTCCCGCTCCACTGCCGGAGGGGAAAATGAGGTGGCGGCTGCTTTCCCCATCCCTCTGACGGCTGAATGATTTTGATTTTGATTTTTTAAATATTTGTTTTGTTTTGTTTTGCTTTATTCTTATTTTTCCTCCAGGTTTTCATGAGCGGCACTGGGGGAGCCGGGAAATTTTGTGTGGCCACCGGCATATTTTTATTTAACGTTGCTGGCAGTGGACGTTTCTTCTTCTGCTGTCAGTGGACGTTTCTCCTTCTGCTCCAGCATCGTTGTCCTGTTCACAGCTATTAAGACTTAAGAAGCTTGATTCTCTAAGGCTTGTATCCAAGGGCATCAGTCATTAACACACTGAGCTACATCTGCTTCTTGGCTAAGACTGAAGAAAGACATCTTAAGCTGGAAATCCTGCTTGCTCGCTCACTCGCTCGCTCTCTAGCGCATTCGGAAGGGGAAGCATATGCAGCAGCAGGTTCCTTTTTTTTTTTTTTTTTTTTTTTTTTTTTTTTTTTTTTTTAATTCCAAAAGGCTTGTCTCACTTTGGAGATGCGGTGACAAGATAATGGAGTGAAAGTCTCCCGTTTCCAGGGAAGAAAATTACAGGAGTCAGCCAGAGAAAAGAAGGAGCAAGTTAAATAACAACAGAAATAGGAAGGAGGACAGTGGTGAAGAACTGAAAATAAAATTAGAGGAAACAGGTGGAAGGCTGGCATAGAGTTGGGAGATATTCTAGGCTGAAAGTCATTTGTTGGGGTTTTTTCTTTTTTGTTTTTTCTTTTTTTTGGGGGTCGGTTTTAAATTCTAAGCTGGTTTTGGAGATCCCTGCAGTAAAAGGGGTTTACTGCAGTTCCCCAACGTGTGCTTTTCTCTCTCCCTGCCTGCTGTCTCTGCTCTTGCTGCTGCTGACAGAAACGTGTTAGGAAAGCAGAAAGAGAAAATGCCAGCCATCCTGGTAGCCTCCAAAATGAAATCGGGACTACCTAAACCCGTCCACAGTGCCGCTCCAATCCTGCATGTCCCAACGGCCAGGACCATCCCACAGCCCTGTTACCTGAAGTTTGGGAACAAGGTGGAGGTGACGAAGCCATTGTATTCCAGCCAGATTCCTCTCAAATCTCCCAACGGACAAGAAAACGCAGGAGATGGACTCCCACCAAGGAAGAATAGCTCGGTAGAAAATGGATTTGACACGCAGGTTAGAAGGTGGCAAATGTTGGGGAAGGTGTATGCGAGAATTTATTTTGATATTGAATGTGTGCAGCAGGTTTTCTGTGCCGGAGAGCGGTGGTGTGAACAGCAGGGAGGGAAGGGGGGGGGTGTGTGGGGGGGTGTGTGTGTGTGTGTATGTGTGTGTGTGTGTGTGATAACATCTGTCCACACCGCTGGGATGCTTTCTATTCCGCACGGCGGCATGTCTTACTGAGGATGGGGGGGTTTGGAATTTTGTCAGCGTAATTTTGGAGCTGCTGGTGGGGTGGTGAGGATGGGGCTGCCTGTGCTGGTTGCCTGTGGTGCCTTCTCCCTCGCCTTTTCTTGAACTTGGAGGGGGGGAATTTATGGAAGGCAGCTGGGAGAGGTGGTGTTTGTGGGGTGTGTTCTTTGTGTTCTTTCTGCAGGTGCTAATTGTGATGGCTGGGTTGTGTGGGAATGGCTGGGTTGTGTGGGAATGGCTGGGATGGGGAAGGACTGCTGGCTGTCAGGTACGTGGTTTGTGCTCGGGCAGGAGCTGTGTTGGAGCGTGAGTCGGGCGAACGTTGCGGATTTGTAGTTGTGTGGGGAGCGAATGGGAGGCAGAGGATGTTAAATTCCAATATGCGTGTCATTCTCAGTGCAGCTAAATGAAACGGAGTGTGTGGGAAAGGGACACTCGAGTGGAATTGTCTGTTCTAATGCTGTGTGTGCACGACACCATCCGTGCAGCACATCACCAATATGCATTTTTTAGGTTTCCCTTGAAGGCGTAATCCATTTTCTAACCTATTTTTATATACGCTGCTGCCTGTGTAGGGAGGGGAAATGCAGGTTCTTCAGCTCGGTTAATTTTTATCAGCATAGTGACGTTTCCAGCGCGGCTGGGGTGGCTTGAGCTGCCCTGCTGCCACCGGGGCGGTGGGAGCGGAGGGTCGGTGTTGGCGTAGTACGGTGCCAGCGAAGCAGATGCTCTGCTGCAGCGGGCAGAATTGATTAACGTTACGTAGCGATTGCAGTACAGCAGCATGATGTATTTCAGCAAAAAAATATTACAAGCTGCTTCTACCGGTATCCAAGCCCCGGAGAAGGTGATACCGTTACACCGGGGGAGGGAATGATGACGGATACTTACCTTTTTATTTTTTTTTTCTTTTCTTTTCCTCCCTCAAGGGATACTGGGTCATCCCCACCACCTAGATTTTGCAATCTGTGGCCTCGTAACCCTGTTCTCTTAAGACAAGTGCGCCTACTGACTGGGCGTGTTTGGCCCCGTGCCCTGAATTTTAGGATATGCTGCACTTTGGTTGCTGGTAGACAGGGTGTCGTATCGGGCTGCTCAGGCCAGACGAATACAGCAGTTCCTGAGGGACCGGGTGCAGGAAAAGGAGACAGACAAGTAGGGGTGGCAGCAGCCAGACCGACCTGTGCATCACATCTTTTTCTTAAGAGAGAAACAAGTACTCTTATTTTCATTTTTTTTCCCTTGCGCTAGAGTCTGTCCTTGTGATTATGAAGCATCAGCAAAATCTCATTATACACCGCTCTTTCTCTCAGACATGCCTTGGCTTCTGCATAGAAATTTACATTCCTGCAAAAGTGATTGTTATTCATAAATACTTTCTCATCTTATAATAGATTATAATCAGAGAGATCCCGCCAGTGGTAGCTGCTTGCAGCAGGAAAGGGAATACTATGGTGGTTTTAACCCTTACACAGACGCGGAACAGACCCCATTTTTTTCTATCCTGATGATGAAAGGGTCTTCACGCTAATTTGATGTATCTAAAGAGGGAGTGATTTTGACCCAAGTATTTCAGATCATTTTGAGTTTTGAATGACTTCAGCAGTGAGAGAAATCCTCAGCTTCGTCATTCTTAGTAACCTCATTTGGGTTGCAGTCCTAGCAGGTGACCAGCACCTTTTAAGGTGTGAACCAGCAAGGTTTGGTTTACTGTCTATTATCCAAATGCAGTCCTTTTTGGTTATTCTTATTGATCCAGCTTTGACCCCTCTGCCCACATAAACATGCAGGTTTTTACCATTCAAGGTAGCCATTTGGATGTCGCTCTATACCCACAGGGAGATTTTTCCAGATCGGTCGTATCAAAGGCGCTGTTCTTTTCTTTTTCTACCGTCCCTCCCTCCCAAGGGAGGAGGAAGGGGATGGATGGCCAGCTGCCAGATGGTATGTCAGCAGCTGAAGCATTTTGATCTTGGAAAACCTTCACCTACATTCAGGTATAGAAGTGCTTTCTGATAATAAGCCTAGCAAGGTTTAGTCTTAAACACTGCACTAGGACTAAATATCTCAGACGTGTCCTATGAGGGTAATCACTTGCTTCTCTGGAGGTGGTTGAGTCACCATCCCTAGATGTGTTTCGACGTCGCGTAGATGTGGTGTTTAGAGACACAGTTTAGTGATGGACCTGGCAGAGTAGGGTCAATGGTTGGACTAGATGATCTTAAAGGTCTTTTCCGACCTAAATGATTCTATGATTTTATCTCTAGTACCAATGTGGCCCTCGCCATTTTGCTGTGCAGGCACCTGGCATCTTCTGTGAGGGAGGGAAGTCATATTCTCATCGTGGCATTTTGAGTTTAGAGCCACAAGTTGGACTAACGCTGAATGTTCTGGCACCTATCTTTTGTAGATCTGGGTCCCCGCGTGGAGTTTGCAGCCCACAGGGAAGGATATAATATCCTCCCATGTGGGTGGAGGGAGAATTGAAGAGAGATTGTGACACTTGGATCAAAAAACCAAAGGGAAGAAATAAAAACGACCGAGATCTATTTAACTTGTGCTTGTAATTCCTTGCTGAGGCTGAACTTGGAGTTTGCATCCCCAAACGCTCTCTTGGAGTTAGAGGCGTATGCTATTTCCATCAAAACCCGAGGTGATATCAGGCCACTTTCAACACAAGTGGCAGAGAAGCGTTGCTTTTGTACAACTACTTAGCGGTTAGAGCATTCTCTGGGAGGGTGGGATATCTGAGTTCAGCTTCTATTTCAACACGAGGGAATTCAAACCCCTATCATATCTCTGGAGGGTTTCATAATCAACAAGCCACAGGATGTTCTGGGAGTATTTTAGGGAGTTGCTCTTAATCCTGTTCAAGTTGGTCCTCTTTGCACTGCATAATAGAAAATTCAGTTGCACGTAGAGAATAAGGACAGAGAGCAGCTTGACCTCATGTTTAGGACATCTCCTTACAGGGAAAGAGATGATGGGAGAGATGGAACAGATAGGTGGGATACCTTTAACTATTTGTGCATATGAATTTTTCTCTCTCATCATGGTGTACATATACTTCCACTTTGAATTTCTATATGCCTTTTTCCAATGCTTAGTTTACTGATGGTGCTGGAGAAGAGGCTGTGTCTAGTGTGTCGACCAGAAGTCACAATGTGAAGATACTAAGCCATGTTCTGATGCTCTTTGACCATGTTTCAAGCCACTTGCACACCAGTCCGAGGTTCATGAGCTTTTGTTGGTGCCAGGTGGTACCTAACTTGAGCCTAATTCTTCAGAGAACATGGGCACTGCAGGTGGCATTCATTAAAGTACTCATTTTTTAAAAACTGCTGAAAATCAAGGTGTTCCACTTGAGAAATATGGTATTGGTGAAAACGTCTCAATTTTTTTTTTTTTTTTTGTTCTACTTGATAGGGTTTTACATGTGTAAGCTGGATTTTATAGTAACTGGGAGTTTTGTGCCTTAAGGCCATATAAGGGCAATGTGTTATTTAAAATGCCGTGCAATTTATAAAAAGCATTCTTCAGAGTATTTCAAAAGGCACTTTCCAAAGAAAGGTCTGAGGTTTTTAGTACCAAGCCCATTGTAAATGCTAGTCGGAAATCTTAGGTCGATGAATCACAGCAGTATCATTCCTATTTTATTGTTACCGATATACACACTCCATTCATTTTTCCATATTAAATCCCCTGTGTTGTGCACAACAGTATCCTACTGTTGCACTGGTGCTTATTTTGTCTAATTTGAAAACACCGCCAATAAATTGCACCCATATTTAGAGAGCATTGTTTTGGAAATATTTGACTTTGTTACCAGAGAAACTTCCGTCAAGTAGATAGCAAGATAGGGATCTCTCATATACAAAATAGTATTTATTAGTTATTCTGAAAAAGTCATATGTATTTGGCTACTAAATTTATGATGGTTATTTAAGACAGAAGTCATTCCCAATTAGAAGTCCATGGGCATGGTAAAATTGTTCGTGCAGGATGCAAGAAGGAAGAAACCGTTCCAGGAATACAGTCTGTTGCCATGTTATTGTGAAAGCCACCGAAGCAGATCATGGCTTTAATTACTGTGTTTATTGCTGCTATGTTGTATTCTCTAGCTTTTTGATTCTCATTCTCTGGAGAACCCAAAAAATAATTGCTGTTTGTATCTCAAGTAACTGTAGCAGTCCTAAAAGCACCGGGAACTTGGTAACTCATTGGTCCCACCCTTCCCGTAGAACACATCAAGTTGATGGGCATCTATTTCACCTGGCGTTAAGGTATGTGGACTTGGCAATTTCCTAAAACCGTCCTTAATGTTGGGCAGGGAGGGGTGGGGGTGAGATTTGTTATTTCTTTGCGAATTTTTCAATATTAATTTGCTGAATGGTGGACGTGGAAAGCAGATGCTCACTAGGTGTCACCATGTTCACCCTCACTTTTCCCTTTCTCTACACTAGGCAAACCTAATTCTTTTAACCTTTTCTCTCAGGATTTTTAGAACTCGTACAACTCTTTGTGCTACCTACTGAACGCTTTGCAGTTTGCCTAGACCTTTTTTTAAGAATTCAGTTCAACTCTGGATAGGTATCATTGTCTGCAATAAACCTAACTCACCCAGCTGGATTTTTCTTCACGTTGCTTTCCCAATTTGTGAAGATCATGTTGAGTTGGGCATTCTAGACCTGGGGCATTCTAGATCTGGGGTGTTCTAGATCTCCCTGTTTTCTAGTCTTAGACTAGATTTTTCTTCTAGTGAGTTAGTTCTTCTTTTCCAATTTGTGAAGATCATCTACATCTGGAGTGTTCCAGATCTGGGGTGTGCTCCAAAAACATTTCCAATACCCATGGAGATTAGAAACATCCCTGGGTTTCTCTCATTAGTCATTCTGGAGTCCAAGTCAATGACAATGGTATGGAATGGAATTGGTAGAGAAGCTCCCTGCAAAAAATCTATTGGATAGCCGTTCCCAGGTTGACAGCACACTGCTGACAAATTTCAGGGAGCTTTTCAGGCAGTTGTGCGCTGCCTTGAAGTACTCCAGCTGCTCACACATTGATCACTTAATAGGCTACTCCAGTATTTTTCCACGCTTCAAATTTAGGCTCGCTGCAAGTGTTTCATGAGCCACAAGCGACCTGGAATCTGTTGGCTGTTGAGTAGCCTTCTCTGTCTCACTATCCCCATTCCCGTGCCATCAGCAATCCGAGAGAATCCATATAGTCCCAAGATATTGGTAATTACTTTTCTGTATTTTAATTAACTTTATCAGAAGCCATTTATACCTCCATATCACTGTCTTGCTAATGCGGAGCTTCATAGAGAGAAAGTGTAATAAAGCATATTTCAGAGAAATTATGCCTTCCTTTCTCACGTGCGTTAGCCATTTCTGTGCGTGATACTGGGCTTCGCAGTTTGACTATGGAACCATCTTGCAGAAGGGATGGGAATCAAGCAGATCTCTACCTGGACCCAATTTCAGGTCAGATGTACATTAACTGGTTTCACTGCTGTTACGTGAGCTGCTTCAGCGGTGTAAAATCTGGTCTTGCTACCACTGCCGAGCTAATTATAAAAGAAATTATGAGAAATGTGGTCAGTAATACTGATAACTTAACCATCAAAAATAGCTTTTTGCAGAGCTGGAAGAAACCGAATGAGGTCATGTTTAGGGTGTGTACAAAGGGGAAATTTGACTGAAGAGTTGGGGAAATCTAAGAAAACCTATACATTCAGGCTATCAAGTACATAGCCACAAAAAGAATTTAAAAGTAGTATTCATGAGCTTGCTTATATAATTATAGTTACGTACCTACGTACATTCCTGTGAAAAAACCTTTGCTGTATCTTGCTTTCTGATGGATATTTTTTTTGACATGCTGTAAGTGATCAGAGGCTATTAAGTAGCCAAATTCTTCTTCTATTCATGATTACGGTGGTTTTGATAGTATGTTTATAGATACATACCGGTAAATATTAGTTAGGGGCCTGTTCCAAATGAAATGTTATCACGTAGAAAACAAGAAAACAATTGAGAAGTTGTTCTATTGTGATTATTAACATGGAGTTTTCAGTGAACTGTCTTTTAATATAAAGAGCTACCCATTTTTGGTGCCCTGCATTTGAACAAAAGATGTAAGATTGCAACCATAAACTCAGGAGGTTCTTTCGTCATTGGGTTTTCATTTAGAGTATCCAAAGGGTCACTTGGGTTCAAACTTCCATTCAATTTTTAATTGTACTGCATAATGAGTGAAAATGGTTTTTTGCTCCAATTTCAGTTTAATTCAGGTGACAGTTCTTGAGTAGAAGGACATTTGGTCATTGTGTGATGTTCCTTCCCAAGTTCAGTACCTTCACTGTCGAATTGCCCAAGATGGGATTTCCAAAGGTGTTTATTGTTCAGCTAATAATTCTGCTGTTGAATTCGCCCAGGTTTTTAAGGTCCATGGTTAGTTTTTTGAAACACTTACTTAATATGACCTTTTTTTCTCCTTCTGATTTATTTTTTTTATGCTATTTCTCTGATCCCTGCTAACAGGTAGTATCTAAGAGGCTTCCAAATTCTAATATACTTAATCTAAGAGCACTCCTTAGAGGTAGGGGTATTGTTCTTATTTTATAAATGAATGGCTGAGGCACAAAGAAACTTACCCAAGGTCATAAAGTCTGCAGTGCTCTAGAAAATTACTAGCTAGTCCCCTGACTGTTAGATTATCTTTCTCCTTTGCTGCTACTTGTTAATCAGTTCAAAATGCTTATGCATATGGTGTCCGCGTGTTCTCCCTCTGCCCTTGGAACTGTTAGCTTACTCCATAAAACTGTATTTCTTCAGAGAACACTCTCACATGCTTTGTCCCTGTTTTAGCAAGTAATTTTTATCACCACCTACTCTGACGCTTGATGTACGGCAGCACCCGAGCAGGACACTTTGGTCCAGCTGTCCTTGAACTAGAAGTGGGTTCATTTTTTTTAAAATTTTTTTTCTTGCTTCTTTCTCCCTGCCTCCCTTTGCCTCCCTGGCTGCGCTGGTGAATGTCTTTGACAGCTTTTAGAGTTTTGCTTCTTACTTTTCCTAGATTGTTTGTCCATCGCGTGTTCCACAGAACTTCTCTTTCTTGATGTATGTGTTGGATTTCAGTTCCATTAGATGCTCTGGCTCTCCTGGAGGCTTGTTTGAAGCAAAATCGGCTTCAACAGAGAAGCGTTAGGTCTTTCCACCTATCCAGCTGCTAACTGATATATCTAATTTTTCATTGTTCAAATATGGATAAAATAATTTTAATTTGAAAAGCCAGTGTAAGGTGAGGAAACTGAAAGATGAAAGCATGTTGGGTATCACAGACCGAGCACGGGCACCACTTCAGCTGTACAAGGGTTCTTAGTGGCTGAAAACCATGCTGGCGTGCTCGAAGGAGCTCATCATGAAGAAACATTCTCTTGTCTTCTGCAAAATACTTTCATCAAAAATGAGGCGGTATGAAATGTGAAACCTATCCTGAAGGAATCTCCTGGAGATGCAGAGAGGCACAAGGATATTAGTAGAGGAGAACAACAGATGCTGCTTTTGAAAACTCCTGGCACTAACCTGAGCTTTACTTCTCAAAGATTAAAAAAAAGGAAAAAAAAAATCAAATTATAAAGAAGGGGCCTAGTAAACAAAAACATGAATCTATCACAAGTTTCAAGTTCCTGAGAAGTACAGAAAAGAAAGAAAAGTATGAGACCGACACCAACTGTGCTTATTTTTCTATCCAGAGGGTATCAGAAAAGAGTTTATTTTATTGAAATAGAAAGGGTGGATTGAGTTCTTGGTTTTGGAGATTCAGGGCTGGTTTTGGCTATTTTTTATTTCCTTTGAAGTGTCCTTTGGGAAACATTGTCTACTCTGTAATTTCACTTTCCAGATTATCTCACTACTAGATTTAAATCTCTGTTTCATTTGTAGAACATTTTAATGCTTTTAGCCTACAAGTCCCTTTTCCCTACAAAAGCGAAGGTAATTAAGGAGGGATTTAAATCAGTAATTATTTTGTGTAAACTTCCCAAACTTGCAACACAGAAGGAATATTTCAAGTGCTGTTTAAGAAGATAGCATTTTGAATAAAATGTTAGTTGGGCCTTTAATGGCAGGATGTGTTTTCTGTTCTTCCATTTTTCCCCTCTTGCTTTCTGCCTGTTTAAGTTTTGGGGCTAAGCTTTCTGCTTTTATTCTCATATAAATCAAGAGATGCTCTTAAAATTTAACCCATTAATGTATTTTTTTCCTTGCGGCAAAGTGTAGAATCTCAACCAAACTCAGAGTCATTCTCCTGAGAAGTTTACCTGGCTAAAAATACCCTGCTTAAATATTATTTTTAGAAGCATCTATATTTGAAGTATATAAACGGTCAGATTTTATGTGTATTATTAGACATGAACTGTTGGTACATTTTGTAACAGGAAGCTGCTGGTTTTCCATTCACCAAGAACTGGAATTCAGTCAAACACTTGGCACTTACTTGTATGCCTCTAATTTTATCTGTAAATTGTTCTTTCTGAAATAGTTTGTGGAAACATTCTCAGTTTCTTCAGTTTTGCAAAGCATAGGCATGGAAATAACTGCTAAAACTTAAAACAAATAAACCTTTTATTAAAATAAATAATTGAGAAAACAGGTCACTTCTTATTTTAAAACAGGCTGAGATCTGAAGTTTTATTCTGATTCCACCTTTTTTTTCCCCTCTTGAAAGTATTTTTAGGTGTGTTATCCTTGGATTATTTTTCATTTTACTTTGGGGTTATTTTGGAATTGGAAGCAATGTGTGGGAAAACAATACATGAAAGGAAAAAATATCTAACTTCTGGATTTCAAAATACACTTTTACCAGGACTTTTGCCCCTATGCATGCTCGGTTTTGGACCGCAATATCATCGTATTTTGACAATGTCTTGCTTACTCCCATGGCCTATCCTTAAATTTTACCCCGTGTCCATCCCTTGTCTTGAATGTTTCCTGTTCTCATCTTGTGTAGCTTTTTTCTCTACAGATACGGCTAGAAGTTGGCATATCCTCTCTCTCATAGTTGGAAAGAGTCCGTAAATCTCCTTATTTTACCTGTCCTGTCACTAATATTGGTCCATTTCGTCTGTCTTGTCCTTCACCTAACGACCACCATGGCATAATCCAAAAGTGTGTAGTGGTGGGTTCCTGTTTACGGTGCAGACTTCAGAATTCCCTGTAGGTAGCAGACAGCAGCAAGGCTGGATTGGAGGAACTAGCAGTTGTAGACTCCGAGGACTACTTTCTGATAGTAGTTGTTGAGGTTTTATTTTATACAAGCAAGAAGGAAAACTTACAGACTGTAGAGACCAAGGAACTAGGGATTGGCAGATAGTGGTAGCGATAGCGCTATGCTTGACAAGAAAACATGGTCATGTCTCTTGAAACGTGAATTCTTGGGCAGTAAGCTGATGGATTTGCCGCTGTTTTCTTTGAAAGTGGAAGTTGGTCTATTGATAAAAGTACTAAACACTATTAATCCTTCCTTCAAGCTCTGGGAGCTCACAGGAGTGGAGGCCAAGGTATGTGGATTGCTGCTCCCTCCATGCCTTGGGTGGGGGAAAGACGGGTTCTTAGATGGTGATGGTCCCAGAGGTGTAGGGGCCTGGGCCATAAAACCTTCTTGGAGAAACCCAGAGATGTTTGTCTCACCTGCCTGACAACAAAGTTATCTAGTTATAAACATCCAAGTTTTCTCGTGTTATATAAACAAAAATAACTCAAAGAAAACCCTAAAACAACCCTTGACAGGCTGACTGACATGGCTGCAGAAGTAGCTGTTCTCAGTAGAAGAGGTGTATGATAGGCTGGAATTGTAATTCCCTTTGTATCCAGCACTTTGAAGTGTATTTTATGTCTGTGACAGAGCTCTTCAGATGCTGTTCTTCAGACTGAAGGGATTCTGAGGGTGGTGGTCTCATTGCACCAACAAGCGAGGATCTGAAATCTTTCCTAGCGTCTTGGCCTCCTTGTAATCCATTTGATGGATCTGCCATTTGGGCAACAGAGATGTTCTCAGTTGTAAAGATTGTTGTAGTAATACCTTTCTGTTTCACGTGATGAACCTGCCCTGATAGGCTCACCTGTCTTCTACTGAAAGTGCTGACCAGGAATTATTTTTATATTGTATTTTTCTGCCATGTGTTAATTCTACATACTTGCCCATTGGTAGAACAAAATGGTGGGATTTCACGTTGCTGATCTAGCTTGTGTGCCAACATTTTATGGTGAAAGTGGACACTGAGGCTTTGTTACACTTGTGTATCTTGAAACATGTATTTAGAAGCAGATCCCTTTTTCTTTAGCCACGTCCGCTTGAACCATGTCCGCTGTTAGAAACTACAGGTAGCTTTAGTACCAATAAGCTAAATACTGGGTTTGTACGAGTATTTTTAGACGACTGTAACAGCTGTCTTTCCACGTCATATCTAATTTGGCTGTTTCTCAGATTATGACATTAATTACCAGGAAGTCATTTCTAATCAACTTGTAGAAGGGGTCTAGCAAATTTGCTTCCTCTGGCAGGCAGACAACTATCAGGCATAGTACTGTAAGATGAAGCAGATAAAAAGAATCATGTCATGTCTTTTGGTGTCAGAAATCTTCCTTAGCCGATGTAGCGTGATGCAAAGTTATATTTTCTTAGAGAATTGTAATGTGAGAGCAGTGTTTGTACATGTGTGTCAGAAGTTAAAGGCCTGGAACAGATGCAGAGGACACATTGGCATCCACAAAAATCAGTGCGCAACTTTGAGTATAGGTGGTGGAAAAAATAATTAATGGATTGGTCTGGTGAGGCAAATTTGATTCAGTTGTAAATTATTCTTCATTTCAGAGTCTTGCGGATAGTTAAGTCTTCAAAACTAATTTAAAAAATGCCACGTGTGTTTCAAGATCAAATGTGCATTGGCCATCTGAAGCAATACCTTAGAAACGGGTTTCTTTTTTCTTACTCGATAACCGAGGTCAGTCTGCTTCTCAGGATGGCCACACCATTCCAGACTTGTCTGCGCCTTGACTGGGACGGGTTATTTTGGGAAGGAGTATTTTCAGCATCGCTACATCTTACTCCTCCGAGATGGGCTCTGGCGCACCCAGGAGTCCAATCCTCCAGGGTAACGTGCCAAACGAGCCCTGCCAAGGAAAGCTGGCAAAAAGGTGCCTGTCCTCCAGCGTGGAGCTGGAAAGGGGAGGCCTTTTTATCCCTACGCAGCCTCCCCTGGGGAATTCTAATGAATTTGCTTTAATTTACAAAACAAAACCACTTTCTGCTTTTCAAGAGGGAAGAGCAGCGGTTGCCTAGGATCCCGTTTCCAAGCAGTCAGATACAAACTTCCCTCACTGCGGCAATGGAGACTTTCCTTTCGGTTGCCTGTAAGAGGTTGCCTTTTGGTCTTTTACCTGGTAGGGTTTGGACCACGTGGAGTGATTTTTTTAATAGGATTTAATACTTAGACTCCAAACTGGTGCAAGGAAATCTAGTTGTCATAAGGAGCGGAAATATTTGCGAGAAGATCTGTTTATAAATGAAAATGGCATGCACTTTAATGATGGAAGTGTCTTCTGCAGGTGAGACTAACTCAGGATTTCCTCTTTTTCCTGTGGCCGCTTCTCACTGTGGTGCCAGGCAATGGGAAAAACTGTGAATACTGGGACAAATTTGGGGGCGCAGTGCCTGTCTCCGAGATGTTTGCCTTTGGGATCCACTGGCCGAGGCAGAAGGAAGTGGAGAGAGACCCCAGGCTATGAAGGAGAGCCAGGTCTGCCCACTGTGTCCCGACCTTGCCACCAGCTCCCCAAGCCTTGGCTGTTAGGGGTCACTGAAGGTCCTGTGGTGGACTTTCAGCTGCCTTTGCCACAGGTTGCTTTTGGGATCTTGGAGAAGGTGGTTCTTCTTGTGGGCGTATCATGGCTTAAAGGCATTACCGTGGGGAGACTTGGAAGACCAACCCTGTTGGAGGTGACGTGAGTTGTAGTGCATACGGAGTATTGGACACTGGGCTGTAACGTCCATGGGTCATACCCACTGGTGGTTTGGGGTGGTTTGGGTTGGTTTGCAGGTTGGATAGCAAGGCAGCTGTGTCTTATTTTTAACACAAGAATCAATCCCAGCTGCCCCTTGTTGAGCAGGTTACTCGCTGCAGCAGGCACTTGAAAAAAAGGAGGAAAAAAGTAAGGGGGGGGGAAAAAAAAGGCATATGAAAGAACCTGAAATCAAAAAGCCAGTCTACAAAGCTCCTAGACTCCTGGAGAGCAGATCCTTCACCGTCCTACACACAGTTTCAGATTTCTGCTGAAAATTAATCTCCTGGCTACAGCAATGTGAACGAGATAAGATTTAGTCCTCTTTATTGCCTCCTGAGCTCTCTGAAATTCAGCAGAAAATGGGGTTTGCATTGAACAAGCATAAAGATTTTTATCTATTATCTTCATAGCCTGAGAGATGTCCGTTGGTGTGAGACATTATGGTGGGGACTGATGCCACCCTCAGCTCCCTCTGCGCTGCTGTGTCAGCGTTTCTGAGCCGATGGCCCGTCAGATCCACTCAGTGTTTATTATGCGGCATTAAGCAAAGAGAGATTTGAAAGTTCAGTGTTCTGCTGGCAAATCATTTAATTTTAGATAATTTTGTGGTGGCTCTTGGCAGCTTGTATAAATGGATTTTCACACAAATAAGAGCCTCGGGCCGTCCGTGCACGTGTGAACAATACCTGTGGTGGAAGGAGTCTCTTGTAAACCATCTTGTAGATAGCTGCAGCATCACCCGGTGCCGTCACCCTCCCTCCTCCTTCCTTTCTTCCTTCCTTCTTTCTTTCTCTGACAGCAGCCGAAATGGCAGGGCTTGGTTTGGCCAGTGCTTCGCATCGTTTATAGCAATGCCGTTAAACGCTGGGCTGAAATGGAGGGTAGCTCAGCTTAATTTGCATGATTTAAAATGCCAGCTCGGTTTAATGTAGAGCAGCTGGTATATACTTAACTCCTTCAGGAGAAAACTTTAATACCAGCAGATCGCATTATCCGGGGCTACACTATGTTTATTTATTTATTTATTCCGCCTCTTCGCTGCTTCCCAGAACGTTTCTAGCAATTGTTTACGTGCTGCTGGGGAAGGGCTTTGCTCTCTGACGGTGTTTCTGTATCTTGCAGAATTCACAAAGGAAGAAATTGGTCCCACCGTGTGACTAACACTTGTTGTGACTTCCCGAACGTCCACTTACACTGACCTTAGCAGACAGGACTCTCAATTAAGATGTGACATGATGAAGGGTGGCGAGATTAGTTGGAAGAGGGACAGGTGTAGAGGCCTGGATTACGTGGATTACTGCATACTCAATTTCTTAGGGTTAAATTTCAAGGTTGAAAATGGCTAATTCCACAATTACGGAATGAGGACGTGGCGTGCCATTCCTCTGGGTGCTATGCCGGCATCCGGAGTCACCTTGCGAGGCAAGGAAGAGTTGGGGGATCAAAGAATTCCTTTGCTTCCCTGAAATAATTAGCACAGCCTCAGTGAGAGGATGGAGGGAGCATAAGCTTTTAATACCAACCCTTCTCAAAATTGACCTTGTCACAGGCAGATTCAGCTTCTCGCAGGGGAACAGATGTGTGATAGAGTCACTCTTACTGCGTCAGGAATGCTGGCACAGGATCTGCCAAAATTCTCGTGTAGGCGATGGGCACCTTGACGGAGCTCTGAAGGTGCCTTTGGATGACCTGTGAGATACTGCGCGATGAACATGGGCTTTACAACGTCAGGGCTTTCTTAAGGCAGTTACGATTGAGCATTGTCTTCCTCTGGAAATTTGTTGTTCTCCCCAGTCAGGACTGGAGCTGAGGTTTCTTCTCATGGAACAGCAGTTTCCAATGGTCGGTTCTGAAGACCCTCGTTTGTTTGAAGCACAAGTGGTTAAGCCAGAGCGAAAACATGTCTGTTAGGTTCTTTTGATATGCGTAAATCCTTCAATATTGCATCTGAAGTTTAAGCGTTTCTATTACCCTTTATAAACCTTTGTGTTGGAAGATACCGTGTAGTTATTCAATTGCCATCCGGGCTGTGTTCGGTGCACGGGACATGAAAGTCATGGTGGTACAACAGAAAGGCCAATTCTTCCCTAATGAAAACTGATTATTGTCTTTTTTGTTGTGAAAGGGAAACTACTATGAAAATGACGTCCTGTAATCTTCTTCCATGAATGTAGACAAGATAAATCCCCCTCGGTGATGAGATACTTCGTTATTTCATCGCGTGTTGTCCGTGTGTAAGATCATTAGCATGCCTGCATGCTGTGGAAGATTACAGCCCTCCATTATATAGTCAAATTATTCTGTTGTACTGTATTTTTACCATAACGCAGTTGAACATCTGAATGTTTTTGATGTGTAGCATGCAAATCATTTCAGCCTTTTGAGGAAAAGGCTTGCCAATGGTTAGTCTGAAAGGCAGTGAATTTAGCTAAGCAACGTGTATCCATCCTTTAAATAGACAGAAATCACTTTGTGAGCCCGTTTAGAAGGTGCCGTTAGAGCTGAGGTAGAATAGCGTGGATTAGGAATTGGTTGTCAGATGCCAGGTCAAAACTTGAAGCAAATGATGCTGTTTGTGTTTTACCAAGGCTGATTCTAGGCTTCTGGAATAGGAGCAAATGAGGCAACTTTTCATTTACGCTGTGGATGAGAGCTGACAGCAAGTTAGTAAATCCTCATCGACCATGTTGCTCGGGTGTTTTCAGTATTGTTTGTTTTCTTTTTATAACTAAGGGATAAGTTTGCTTCTTTCAATGCTTTTCCATTGATTAATACAAACTTTTCAGGGATCCAGGCTTGACCTCAAATGCTTAGTGTGTCATTCCTTACTATTTTCCACCGCAGATATTTTTAACTGGCTGTTTTTAGGACTTTTCCAACTGGTCAAAAGGTTAGGAAAGCCAGTTCCACCAGACCGGACGTGCTGTGAAAAAGCCTGAGAGAATGGTAAGTCTGGTTTTTACGGCACTTTTGTTTTGAGGTGAACCTTCCTGCCACAGTTTGTGTGTTGGGGTCCTCAGAGGGCAGGGGGGATGCAGTGGTGAGCGGTGAAGAGCCACGGGCCATCAGCCTGGCTTCAGCAGAGCCATCTCCTTGGTGCCTGCTGCAGTTTGTCACCAGCAACTCCCTTATCTCACAGGTGTTCTCTGGAGATAAAGCCATTATAATTCCAAGCAGCTCAGGTAAAGTGATACCTGGAGCCCTGAAATTACCTTAAATAGCTCGCTGTGTGACTCTTAAGCCGTCACGCTTCAGTGTGATCTGCTTTTTCCTTATCGTTGATTTTTTTTCCCTTAAGGTAATACTTGAATCAAAGCGAGAGATACTTGATTAAAAATCCTTTCCGCTAATGATTTATGGATTTTAATAAAACTTGTGAAGACACATCATTACCTCTTTGTTAGGAGAAGGTTCTCAGCTATAAACAGGTATCGTTGCCTTCGACTGTGCCTTCTGAAAACAGCGATTTACCCTTTAATGGTGAAAATAATTTAAAGGGAAGATCAGAATCGAAGAGCTGCATGTGCTATTTCAAATTATAATGAGGAGTTTGTGGGCTGTGGGTTACCATCTGCACTCCGCTTCGATGCCATCTGCCCACAAGGAGAAAATCACCAGTGGAGAAAATAGTAGGATGTCCTGCAATTAGGAAGCCACATAACCACCAGTTACACATGAAGACCTTGTGAGATTTGTAATGAAACCCCAGCCTTTGATAATACTGCTCTGAAAAGGAAAAGAGGAGTGTAAAAAAGGCGCTGAGATTCTGGAGGGCTGGAAAAGGGGATTTTAAGCCCCGTGAATTGCATGATTGACCGCGTTAGTGGAAGCAAGGAGTCTGCAGAGTGTTAATTCGTAGCATGTAACACAGGCAACTGAGAACTATCTGTGAAGGCTGAAATTATGCTAATTTATGCAGTTCACATTGCTACTGCAGTTTAAAAATAGCTTGGTTTCTAGAGAACCGGAGCTACCGTATTGCTCTGTGCGGCAGGTTGACTTTGTGTTTAGCTTTGCAAATTTTACCAGTTTGAACACAGAGCGAAACCCTACTTAGGGGGTCTTTTTATGTGGAGGTCCGGCCGGTTATTCCGCATTGCATCGCTGCCATTCAAGAGGCTGAAAGGAAAACTGTTGGTCCTCTAGCTGAGAAATGGCACAGAGGTATTAGTGGATGCTGTGAATAGCTGCGGCGTTAAGCCTGGAGCTGAATAGTTCAGATTAAAGTGTGTTTTGGGTTTCCGTGTATCTGGTTTTGTTTTGCAGAGCTCGACACCCGTCGCTCACACGTGTGGTGCTTTGGAGCACCTTCAGGAGGTATGTGACTCGCCTTCTGTCACTCCACACGTCGTGGGTTTTGGTGCTTATGGGATGTAAGGAACAAAAAGAGAGGGGGGGGAAAAAAACCTCCATGTATTAGTTGTGATTAAAACCAATTTTCAAGTTGTCATATTGGAACTGAATTTCCAAGGAGTGTGGGTGAAAGTGTGAAATAACAAGCCTATCGCAGCTGGAGTCGGTGGGTAATTTCATATTCTGATTTCTTATTTTAAAGTCTGAAGGAACAAGAGTGTCTCTTGCAGTTGAAGTCATAATTCAGCTTTATGAATAAAATCACAGACAGTGCTGGAACTTGTTTTAAAGACCAAAGCAACTCAAGACAAAAAGTCCTGGTGCACAACTTGCATTTGAACAGCTCTTCCTCTGACAAGGAGGTGGCAATGGGTTTTGCCCACCAGAAGACAATCTTTGTAGTGGCTTGATGTCTGCATAGATAAATCCTTTGCATCCTAAGGATGACTGTGCTTCGTTTTAGAAATCTGCGAGCAATGGGTGGAAGCCAAGAAAATAGAATTCCTTTTCCTCCTTTTCTTCCACCGGTTTTTGGTGTTTCCAGTCACATTCCCTTTCCCAGTCTTGGGGTAAGACTTGTGATAAAGCGGTTTTTGGTGTTTCCAGTCACATTCCCTTTCCCAGTCTTGGGGTAAGACTTGTGATAAAGTGTTAATGCCTCCAGCCCTCCCCCAGTTTGTGTGCATCCTTTTAACGTTTTGCAGCTGGCTGCTTGGCTTTCCCTCCCAGTCAGCAAACTCAGCTTTTCCAGATTACACTGGGTGGGACTGGCTGCTGTTGCTTATCAGCCTTAAGAAGCTGCCCATGGGAGCTGGGTTCCTCCCTGCTGCGGAGATGAGCTGGGAAGCAGCAGGGAAAGTCCGAGCAGAGCACGGGCTTGTGCTGGAAGAAGTGGGAGGCTTCAGGTAGGTGTCCCTTCCAGAGGGGGACCAAGGTCTGAGCTCTCCTCTGGATCGTTGAGCTGTGTAGAGCTGGTGGGGCTTTATGGTTTAGCAGGTGCATCCAAATTTTGGTTAATGTCTTGTAGGTGGAACAACGCATGGGAGAGAGATGGTCTATGGCAGATAGCCAATTTAAAGTGATCAGTTGTTCGTGTTTTAACAAAACATGAATTTTCTAATTTCTCTAATTCAGCTCAGGAATGGCTGCTAACCTCCGATGGGAACTCACAGATTGGTGTGGAAAGAGATGTGGGTGGTAGTCCAGCTCATTTCATAGAAAAATCTTAATATAGATCAGTGGTTACAACGCAGATTATTCAGGGTCTGCTTCAGGATTGTATGAAATGGCTTTTGCCGGGGTCCACGAGCTGATCCGTGCAGGCCAGCGGTGGGGTTGCCTTGCTGCTCTGGGTGCTGGAGATGGGAGGGACGGGCACTCGGTGGCCGTTCAGCACTCGGGATCAGCCTGAAAAGCACATGTAGATCAATGACTATCATTTTTGCCTACCCTGTAATTCCAAATGGGATGCTGGTGAGGTCAGATCAGAGGTGTAACTTTATATATTGATTTACCTAGGAATATCGCCTTACTACAACTCAGTTTGAAAACAAAACAAAACACAGATTTGTTTATTAAACTGCCTGAGAGGTTTAGAAACTGTAGTCCCCAGATACTGGATGAGGCTGGATTGCTTTTTGATTTCCAGCATCATGATCCCGTGTGATGCCTGCAACTATACTTGTGTTTGCAATGAGAGTTGATTTCTGTATACCAGCCCACCTCTGCCTCTTCATCAGCCTTAAACAAAATAATTGGTAAAATGAGGCCATCGGGTCCTCACTCACTCACATAGAAAACTGATTGAAAGCTGAGGAATATCAGCTCTGGAATATCTAGTCCAAATACAGTCCTGGTGTATTTCTGATGCTCTCCGGTCGTCAAAAAGCATCTTCTTTTTGTGCTTTTCCAGATGTCGTGCGGTTTTGGCCATACATGCTGTGTTTGGCTAGTGAATTAGTAGCGTTGAGAGCATATAGAATCATTTCATAAGGAAGTTCTGTGAAATTATGGAACAGTAATGGTGTCCTGTGGCAGCAGAAAATAACTAAGTGGCCAACAGGTAAACAGGAGATTCAGGGCCACATCGTTCCCTCTTTGAACCAAAATGCACCAAAGGGGGGACGGGCTGCGGAAGTAACTGAAGGTAATGGATAGCCTGCATGAGCCAGCGGTGCCTTCTGCACGGAAAAAGCAGGATGCGGGAGGTGGGAAGGGATCATTCATGGATTCTTGGGAGCTCCTTATGCTTGACTCAGTGTTTGAACTGCCTAATTAAATAGGAATAGCTGGGGGTGGTGGTGGTGGTTTCTTTTTATTATATATGGTTGGTCTGACACTGAATGTGACTGCTAGCAAATTTAAAAAAAAAAACAAACAAACTTGGGAATAGGGCTGAGGGAAAGGAAGCGGGAATGAGCGGTTGCTGCAGCTGGTGGCTGTTGGATGGGTTAGCTGGGCTGCTATTGCCACCTGGTGGTGGGGATCACAACCAAGCGAGACCTTTTTTTTGTTCCTTCAGTGGCCTCAGAGGGCTTTGCGTGGGCTTAGGTAGCTGTTGGGTATCGATTAGAATTATTATAGATAGGCACAGATAATTCTTTCAATGAATAATGATTTAAAAATCCACTATATTTTATGGCTGTCACTTATTTTGTGCATAGATAATGGTGTAGGATAAAAATAATTGAGGCAGCGATAGGCCAGCAGTTAGCATTTTAATTTCTCTTAATTGATCATCAGACTTGATTATATTGGTTTTAGTACCGGTGCTTAGCTTCAGCAAGCACCCGATTTCCTTTGGGTTGCCAGAGATGAGTACTTGTGTGGCTGGAAACCCGTAAAATAAGTATGATTTGTGAATCCTGGTACAGGGTGACGGGACAGAAATGGGACAGGAGGTGACGTGATGTCCTCCCAGCGTCTCGGTCAGAAACGCGCTGAGATTTGGTGGCATATGGAAACAGAGTTAATGAATATCTCTGAATTGCTTCAGCATGGTCCAGTCACTGCATTACCAGAGCAAATTTGATTTCCGTAAGTGATTAGAGTCTTATCTTGCTGGAATTAGTGGATCATTATCAAATTATGACTTTTTTGCGCTTAATGTTAAATGACTTAATTGTCCTTTCATTAGATGGGGTTTTATTGCAATCCTTTTAGTAGGGGAATACAAATTAAGTCGTAGCTACAAAGAAGAAAGGATAGCCCTGTTCAGCCCCTTGTGTTCAGTGACCAAACCGCACTGTGTGGCTTAATCTGGAGATTCTCTGTCTCGACAAAACATCTGCTGGAGAATTTTAGGGCTTCGTGATGTTTTCCAGTGAAGTAGTGGTGTAGGTTATGTGCTATGAATCTTTTGGGCAGCACTGAGGAATTAAGGTCGTCGTTGTCGTGTACAGAAACTTGATTTGACCTGTGGCAGGGACCGGACCTAAACGTCTCATTCCCTCTGGTGTAGCTGCCGTGTGCTATGCTACAAAACTCTCCGTTTCAGGGAAAAATGTAAATCCATTCAAGTCTCAAGCCTTTCCTCGGGGTTTTGGCTGAGAAATTCAATCCGTTGTCAAGATCTTTCAGAATGAAAGAAAATCATTTTAATAGGGGGGGAGAAAAATAATAATTTGAAGCAGCTGTACTGTCCTCGTAACATCTTTGAGTTTACAAAGAAGCCCACCAGGACTCTTCATCCTTACGCTGTGAGACTCCGGTACCAGCCGAATGGCCCGTGGCTCCCGGGGGCGACTCCAATCTCCACTGGCCACAGACCAGATCCAAGGACTCGGGCTTCACGTGTAGGCTCCTGAGACAGTTAGATGGGCCACTTGGAGTGATGTTGACTTTTCTTTTCCCATTACCAAAGTCCTTTACCTGTTTTGGTGGTTTTAGGGTTGGGTTTTTTTTTTTTGTTTTGCTTTGGGTTTTTTTGGGTTTTTTTGTACCAAAGCAGTTAATAAGGCAGAGCGAGCTGATTTTACAGGACCTGAAATACGGCTAAACTGCTTGCCTCCTGCACCAAGTCGCTTGCCTCGCAAGTGGCAAATGCCGATTTCACTCGGCGCTTTCAAGCAGCCGCTGTTGCCAGCTGCAGGAGGCCATTTGGGCTGGAAAGCGCTAGCTGTTCTATATTGCTACCAAGGCTGATTTGATTTCTAGGCTTATTAGCAGTAATCGCGGTTTCGCCTAGAAGCAGTTAAACCAGCAGGAAGCAGAACAGTCTTTTAGTCTGTCAGTTGTTAACGATTTCAGTTATTAATATTCCCTGAAATGGAAGCCAGACCTTATTTCTCATGAGCATTGGGTTGGGTTGTTTTGGTGGGGATTTTTTTTTTTTTTTTGCTTCTAGTTCACATGTGCCTGATCCCTGTAGTTCTTGGAAAATGAATTGGATCCCAGTGGTACAACACATGCTGCTTACAGGGATCCTGGTTTGTAACGTGCAGTAAAAATGGATGGAAGCAAATATATTGAATTTGAGGTGCCTTTTCTTTAGCAAAGGTGTGGGGTTTTCTGTAACTGAACATTTCTAGCCTTTTCTGTGGTTCTGCTAGTGCACCTAGAAGGTCTTTGAAGAGCACTGTTCTACCCAGCCCTCCCGTGGACGCCTTCTCGCTCTCCTTCATCCCGGGTCCTGCTCCTGCTGGATGCAGCAGGCAAAAGGTGGTGGCACCAAGGTGGCCGCTGGAGCTGGGTGCAGTGTTGGTATTTAGGTGGCTGTCATTGTCCCTGTGAGCGCGTGGCTTCGCGGTTGAAAGGCAAGCAGTGAGTGGAGTACGGGCACCGCCAGGGCAAGAGAGAGTTGTCCTGGTGCTCGGGGGCCATGCTTGGAGGATGCTGAAAGCCCAAGCTGAAGCGTTTAGCTGAGCTGCCTGTCAGTAACAGGTAAAAGTAGATTGAAATGAACTTATTTAAGGACGCTTTTGTTGAGCTTGCCCTTTAGATGTAAAACCACTGGATGAAACCTTCTTAAGGGAACAGTATGTGACCAGAATGTTTCGAATGTAGACTGGAGGTAGCATGATGGCAAAGCCTTGATTCCCTGGCCTGTGTAATCTTACCTGTAGGTTTCAATTTAGCCAAAGAGAACCCTAAATTGTTATTGTCCAGGAATGCTGTGTCTACGAGAGAAGTATAATGCATTTCCAAACCATGAGAGTAGAACATACAGTTTTTGGAAGGCATCCTGAGGCAGGTGTCCCTCTCTTCCTAGTTCTCTTCCCTACTCCTCTCCTAACAGTTCTTGGACTTGGACGGACCAAAACTCAATGTTTTCCAAAACCTGGGTAGTTCTGTGGTGCGGTCTGCAAGAATGCTTCCCACGTAGCGGTGAGTTTGGGTGAGATGGGCTCTATCCTGCCGGAGAAGGTGTCTATGCTTGGTGGTTTGTGTCTCAGAACAAGGGTTGGTGGAACACTTCTTCTTTTGGGCTAAGTACTTGGAGAGTAAACCAAGCAACATAAGTAATACTTATCTGCAGAAGAAAACTAATAGTAGCTCATTCTCAGGTCTATTTATTTTTACTAGCCACACGAGTGAAGTGCTGTAACAGCAGCAGCAGTGAACCTTCCTATTTTTTGTTGGGCCACGATTTCAACTCGGTGTAGCCACACTAAGGGTTGGAAACTCTTCAGAGACTGGTTGCCGGCTCTGAGCTTGCACAAAGGAAGTGTGCTAGCGTAATTACAGCATGAATGAAAGGTACACGTTAATGTGGTTTACCTCACTTCTGTCAGATATTAATGCACAAATAGGAATTACTTCTGCTCAGTTTGGTAACTAACCTGCTGTGTCTTGTGAGCGGACTACTTGGCATCTTCCCACCGGAAGGCGAGAAGTCTGTTGTCTCACCAACCTCTAGCCTTCATCCCAAGCATAAAAGATGTTCCTGTTGCTCTGATACGATGAAATAAAGAAGGGGAAAACCTTTTCTGAAGAATAAGCAGGGTAAAGGATAAGGGATAAAGCAGCACCAAATATATTTTTCAAACCTCACTCTTGAAATCAGACTTATGACTAGTTTAGTGTTTTCTAATATTTTAGGCACTGTTCTACAGCACTGGAGAACTCATCAGCGGCGTTTTATTCCTGCCTTGGTCACTTATGAAAATCTGGTCCCTGTGAATCACAGGCTCAAGGTCACAAGCCCACGGTGCTTTTTGAAGCTCTTTCTGGGCAGGGTGATATTCCTCTCTGAAGTAAACCTTGAAAGGAAAATACGTTTCCGGTAATAAAGATAGCTTTCAGTGCTGACTGCTGCAGTCATGTTTTTACTGGAATGAGGAATGCACAGTTTGGGACATACCCCACAGGACTGGGTAAAAATGTGCGTTGTTTTATGCCACAGGTGACCTTTTTCAAAGAGGGAGGCACAAAATGTAAATGCTGACATGGACACGATGAAGGGCTAAGGGAGTTTAAAAAGTTAAACCAACCAAACAAATAATGAGTCTGGTTTATACCTCATTAGTGGCCTGATTCTGTACCATCACTTGTATTGAGTTTACTGACAAGAAGGGTAGCGGAGAAGAGGAATGTGTCCGAGCGCTTTATGGAGGTACATTTTTATCAGTAAATGATGAGTGGCACTGCTAAAATCAATGCAAACCCTGTCGAGATAACGTCGGACTTGGGCAACTGATTTCAGTGGGAATATTCCTGTTAGGCAGTCAGATTTCATTGGAGTTACTTTCATTTAGAAAATCGTATTGAGATTCCCTCAAAGTTCTCGGGTGTGATGTCAACAGAAAAAAAGTTGGACTACAAAGATAACCTTGAGACCACTTCAAAAAGTTGTATTGCCTTTAATTTGGGAGCTAAAGCTTTTTATTTGTTTTCAATATCAGAGCAGGGAACTAGCCTGTTAAAAGTCAACTCATCAACCGCATGAAGCCACCTCCTGTTGGGAACACAAAACACTGCTGATGAGGCATTAGATTTTTATCTTTGCAGGAACAAATTTCAAGCCATGGTTTGTGTTCTGCATACTGGGTTCTTTGCATACAATTTCAGCCTTATGACGGTCTATTGGAGAGCGCCCAACAGTAAAAGCAGGCTTGGAAAGTGGAGAACCTGCACTTGTCTCGGTGGGATTTCTACAGAGAGTTTATATGTAGCCTTTTGGGAAGGTGAAAGAATCAATATGGAAAGCTTTGTATGGAAAACAAAGCTTGGCTGGCTGAAAAAATTTGGAAAAAAAACCCCACTGCGTCAGGGAAATGTCCTCTAGCTGAGGCAGAGGTCACTACAGAAATTAGGTCCAACTTGGGGTTTGAATCAGTGGGTACTGCCCTTGTTTGGCCAAGTCTTCCACTGGCATAATGCCGTGTATTTTGGATAGACGCGTTTGCCCAGTGTAAACCTTGAGATCTGTTTCTTGCTTCCTCTCACCATAAATGCCACTGTAGTAGCTAAGGCTTACCAGGGAATGAGCATAGGCTTTATTATTTATCTAACTCATAAAATAACTTAAAAAAATAACATTGTGGTTGCAACTAGCACATTTTAGGATATTTAAAGCAGAGTTTGACACTGTTTTAAAATCTGTTAAATAGTTTAAAAGTAGTATTAGAATCTCCTCCTTAGGGCATGGTCTGACATCAGTGAAAGAATGTTTAATAAAACTAAGAAATATTTAATTTTATGTAATGAACTAGGTCTGATTCTTTTCTGCCTTGCAGCTTATGTGGTAGCTACTTACACAAATTGAATGTGAAGGTCAAGTGCTAAGTTACATGGTCAAACTTCAAGGCAAAGAAGAGTCAGATTCAATATATCTTAACTGGATTTTTCCTTTTTATTTTTCTTTAATCAGAACAGACCAGTAATAATTTTGGTACAAAGGTGTATAGCTAATTAGACACCCAAGCGATGTGAAATTGTGCAATTAGGGGGAAAAAATGGCCTTGTGTTCTAATATGAATTTATAACTAAAAACCTATTAACTGTTTAAGTGAACCCCAGACAAAATGCTGATGTTGCGTTCTTGGAGAGGCATTTTGGTGTTGATAAATAAGTTATCCTAGCAAATGCTAATTACTGTGTTCAAATCAGACTAGGCTGCAACTCATAGCCTGGATTTGGCCAATATGAGGAGCAGATTAAAGTAATTAGGACTTTCTTTGCCACTGTCATCTCAATACAGACCGGCTCTTTTCAGAGCGATTTGAAGTGGGCTGAAAACAGTAATAAACCAACTTTTGATGTTGATGGGCTCCGGATGTGCTCTGTTCACTCGTTCAGTGTAAAGTCAACTCAGCAAAATGCTTCTGCTTGTTTATGACAGGGCATGCTGTAGCTTCTCTCTGTTTATTCCCTTTATCATATTTTGAGGTACAGAGAAATAACAACGCCAGTAAGCTTTGGGAGTAATCCTTAACGATGATTATGTATGGGAAAATACGATTGTATTTGAAACCTACATTCATAGCTCTGTGCTGTTATAATAATCCACCAAAACCATAAAACAAGTTGATTAACTTTTACAGGAGAATTTTTGTGTTTATTTCAGGCAAGTTATAATCCCTTTAGAAGACTAGAAGCATCAACTTCAGTGTCTAGAAAAGCTTTGCTTAGATAAAGGTTGTTTTCAGGACCCCTACCTAGGCAGCTCATCATTTGTCTACCCTTTAGAGAAATCTCCCCCCTTTAAAGTAGTAGGAATATGTTGAGATTTGGATGTACGTGTCCAGCTGTGTGAAGTAGAATTTGCTTTTCTGTTTGACATAGCCTAGAGCGCTCTTTCATGATAAATATCATCTTCATTTCTTTCTTTGCCCTTAGCATTTTTGCTCCTGTCCTCAATACCGTTCTTTGCGTGTACGCAACCCAGCCTACAGAGACAGAGCAGCTAAGGAACATGTCTAGTTGATTTGTAGTCTGCTGCAAACTCTTTTGAGCTTGCAGCTATCTCGATGTTTCCTTAATTGACGAGATTGAGGATATGGCAGGATGAAAACTGAGACAGAAGTTTAAAGCAAGTGGCAAGGACGAACTTAAAATGTTCTCCAAAAGAGAGAAGTGTGGAAATTGTTAAGCAAAATTTGTTGTCCAGCCATTGGACTTACGACATATTAAAAAAAAGTCAAAAAATGAACTTGAGGAGCAGGGAAAAACGTGGCAAGTATTAATTCCTTGGTACTTCCACTGTCATCAAGCTGCCCCTCTGCGTGGCAGTAGTACAAGGAGGAAAATTCCAGCTACCTGGAAGTGCAGTGAGCCAAGGGGATGCTGGTGGAGGAGGTGAGAGAAACACAGCTGGAAGGGAGATACGAAAGAGCAGAAGTAGCCCAGGCAACTAGAGAGAGAAGTTTTTGCTTTAACAGCCTCATCTTTTAAGATGTTGAAATACTGTGGAACTAGAACGTGTTTCACTACACTTGGAAACTTTCAGATACCGCACGTCTTGTATGCGGGATTCAACACTGCTTTCATCTTTAGAGTTCAAGAGATTATCAAAGGAGACATGCGTTGTGCTCTGTCCTTAAGGGTCTAATTATTCAATTCCTTGCACCTTTGTTTTGTAATGTCAAATTAGCACTTTTCTGACTGCAGCCTGTCGTGCCACCATGACATGCTCAACTAGTATTTTCTGTGCAAAGAGAAAGAATCGGCGCATTCAACTCTGAATACTCCGGGTATGCAAAGGAAGAGGAAATCATTCCTGTTCTGTATGATCACATCAAGTAATTGTGTTTTTCACAACAGTATTCCCTGTATTAAAAAAACCAAGTGTTTCTTGGTTTCTCACTACCGTCTAATTTCCCAGCTCAGGTGAAAGGTTCATTGAGGGTACAAAAAGCTTATGGGAACTTTTAAAAATCCTTTTTTGGGCTACTGAGTGAGGCATGAATTTATTGAGAGGCATCCTTGTTGCCAACTGAAGTGTCCCTACTACAGGAGCAGGGTTTTTCCTCTGTTTCCATGTGTCCAGTTAATTTACGACGTGTGGGCTTTCCAAACCACGTGTTGCTGTGCAGCAGCTGGGAATGTGCCTCTCTCCGGTTACAAGCCTGCCCCGAGAGCTTTCCCTCATCGTGCGCCTTGACGTTTTGGGTAAGAGATGAGATCTGCCCCAACTCCGCTGTCCTTGGCGCTGTTGGTCCTTGACCAGCACTCTTCCACCGTTAAGAAGAAGTATTTTTCATGGAAAGTATAGACTGCTTTTCCTAGCCTGTGCTTCTGTCTCCAAATGGTTGTCTTCAGGGGACTGATTATGGCTGATGACTGAAACGGAGATGACGCATTCCTGAAGGCCTGTCATCTGTGCCTTAGAGGCTGGGGAAGCGGGCAAATGGAGGGCAATTTTGTGGAGGGCAGCTCTGCCCTGTCTCTTGGTTGAGCAGGGGAGGCAAGGGGGACTGCCCAAGGCTGCCCCTGCTGATGGCAGCTGCGGTCTCGAAGCCATGCGATGAGGAAAAGCAGGGCAATCCTGAAAGCTTTCAAAGATAATGCTCTAATAAACAACCAGCGATTAATGGGATGGCCCTATTGATCCTTCAACGTTGTTCCGTGCCATCGTCAACAAGCTCGGAATGAGCCTGGGCTGATTTTACCTACTTGTTTAGTGATGATGAAGAAGCAGGTTCAGAAGGCAGGGATGGAAACTGCAGTGTGAGGAGCACAGCCCCACCCAGAACCTTCTGTGGACACCAGGAATGATGCTTCCTTGAAATCAAGTTAGTTGGGAAGACTCTGATTATGGCCCTTCTATTGCTAGTGAATTGTCTACAGCACTTGCAGGCAAACTACTCTCTGGATTCAGCTCTAAATGCAGTCTTTTAGTTAGTATGAGTCACTAAGTAGTTATATATATTTCTATATATGTATGCATACATAAATCAGAATATACATTTCTGCTGGAATCTACCATATAAGCTCTTTCATTCACAAAATGTTGTGCTCCTGAGTTAGCAACTACTTGATTTAGGTTAACGAAGAGTATAAAGTGAAACATTTTGGCAAGAGAAACTGGTGGATGCCAATTACTATCAAGTGTGCCAGGTAGCTAATCAAGGCTTGGAGTAACACCTATTTCTTAATTAAATCTCAGTGTGCGTTCTTTCATGGGACAGGTTTTGGTGAGGGATCAGTTGTTAGTACTGAGCAGCTTTATCTACAGACTGTAATTTAAACACTTTTTCATACTGTTGGGCATCTGCGTAAGAAAGATTGCTTAGTTAATTTAAAGTTATTGTTGGTGTTAAGAGCACTTGGCAAAAACTCAGCAGAATTGGAGCAATTAAACCTTTTCTGGCTGTATTTTAATCTCCCTATTAAAATAACCTCAATCAAGAATTAGTCTCAAACACAGTAAGTCGATCTATTTTTGTTTGATATCATTAATAAGTTTTTTGGGTTTTTTCTATAGAAGTGTTTACCGATAGTTTTTAGGCTTAAAAAGGGGATGCTTTCATGCAAGTTGTGTTGAGTGTGATCTCCTGGGGCGGGGGGGAAGCTGGATTGAAGAAAGCCCTTAGTCACTAAACGACTTTCTGTGCACTGTAGGGCTTCGTGGTATGCGTAGCTTTTGATTGTACATAGAATGGTCTATTATGGATGTGACTGTGAATAAAGCAGGTGGCAGCTCTGTCTATGCAGCTGGACAAGGTTCTCTTCACAAGTGCTATCAGTGTCTTTAAGAACATCTTCTCTGCCCTCTCTGATCTGAGAAGGAAAGCAGAGTTTTCATTGCATTTGTGAAACGGCAAAAAGCTTAAACAACACTGTACTTCAGTAGTACTCCGATTTCCCGCTCGTCTCTTTTTAGCATCGATGATAGTTATGTCTTTTGGTCTTATTTCATAAATACAGTTTCACCACTGAGTTGTAGTTCTGTGTCTCTTTTAGTTCAAGTGACCACACAAAATATTTGAGGTTTTTTTTTTTTCAATCCTGTGTAAGTAACCTGTCCTCTTATAGCCAGGTCTCTGGCCTTTGGGAACCATCACAGAGAGTTGCCGATGGAGGAGGATTGCTCCTTGGCCTCTTTCTTTTGGCCAGTAGAACAGGACTGGATGTACGGATGTGTATGGTGCATATGGCCCATGAAAAGACATGGAAATCATGAGATCTAAACATCTTTGGTGCATTATATCTCCTGTAGAACAATGTCTTTGGGAGGAGTTGCCCGTCGATACTGTTCCTCAGCATCCTATTCCTTCAATTGTTGAAAGCTCAACAAATCTCTAAAACCTGGTAATTATTCTGTGCTTTGTCATGTTGGGAAACTGGGTGCGGGACATATCAGGTCACAGAGCTGGGCGTGCGAGCTGGGGTTACATTCTGAAAGTCATAATCCAAAGATAACGCTCCCCTAAGAGATTTTTTTGGAGTGGGATCCATAGAAGGCTTCCTTGGCAAAGGAAAATTATCCCTTAAATAATTGTCGCTGTTCAGACCATTATGAGATCAGTTGCCTGATGATTTTTATTTTTCAGTTGCTATGCTTCTCTGGCCATGCTGTGTTATGGCAAAAGCCAGCAAGAAAGATACCCTTTTTCATTTCTCAATTATTTTTTTTTTCCTTTGACAGTAGCGAGGAAACAAATACCTGCCTTGATTAAAGGGAATAACGCGTAAAAGATAAATAGCGAATGGCCTTGGGGATTTGTTAACATTTGTAGAACAACATAATGTGTTGGGTGATATTAGTGCTTGAGTAAGAGGTTTTTTCCTGTACGCTCATCCACCTGACCACAGTGGGTAAAACCCAAATGCTTGCTGAGATTTAATTGTGTGAGTGATATCGCAGACAGAGGGTGTCCCCTGGGAACAAAATATCCTGTCTGGAAACTCTTACAGGTAGACAAATGCTGTTGTAAACCATGTCTTCACTTGTGCCCTTGGGTCGTGAGCAGGAGAGAGGGGAACGTGGAGAGCCAGGGCCGTGAGGGCGAGGATGGTTGGAAGAGGCTCCATTCCATCACCGGCCCATTTGGTGGCTGTGGTGCTCGGTGCCCTCGGACCACAGTGGGAATTACTGCTCTCCGTCACCAGACAGCCTGGTTAATAATGTCAACATTGCTTAACCAGGGGTTATTCAATGTGCTGTTATTTTTGTGATTTTTATTTAGCAGCTTTTTACCCCACGTTGTCTAATGAATCGAGAAATTAATATTAAAAAAAAAACCCCAAACACAAACCCCAGCTATTTCTTAGTGCAATAGTGAGCTGTTGAGTATGGTCAGGCTGGAACTTGGGATGGTGCATGAGAAGCTTTCCGCTGCTTTTATGTTCCTTTTAATCCTTGAAGGCTGCTGGATGTTGCATCAGGTTGCCGGCAGGAGCCGGGCGACAGCATAGAGTCTAGTGTCGTTTATGCTGCTTCAACTTGTGCTGGCATGTATGTGGAAGGAAGAGAGGCCAAAGTGTGTTGAAAACATGTAGTGATCTGGCCCTAATAGTAAGCTTTTGTCATCTGCTTCATAATTCTACACTGAATTGGTGATGCCTAATTTTTAAAAGATTTTCCCTTGTATGGGTGGGTGTGTGGTTTTGATTTATTCCGGAGTTTGTTAAAGGAGTCTTCCCTTCTCTGCGAGCGTTACGGTTGTAGCAGTGCTTTCTTTATAAGCCTCCTGTTCCTTGAGAGGCTTAAAATTTACATTAAAACATATTCTCATATTGAAGATTGGGCTGCGAGGTAGGTTATTGCGTTGTGTGTTCCCTCTCGGAAGCGATCCCAGTCTTAACTGATCATGGAGCCACGGTTTCTTCTGCCAGTAAGAGTTACTGCTGCAACACCGGTTTTGCTGTCACCTCCTTGGGTCTTTCTGAAATCGGTGAGCTACGAACACATGTAAAGGCTGGCAGGAACAGGTCTGTAGCTGACTGATACGCTTCCATGGGGAATTTAGAATTATCCTTTGATGATAAAGTAAGACGACAATAAATGTGATAATTCAGTCCGACTTCCTCCATAAAACAGTCCACATGATTTCTCCTGGATTACTTTCATTTTTTTAACCAGTTCATGTTACAATCTCGTATTTGTCCTTACTCTTCCGACAAACGAAATGGAGTTTTTGAATCTTTTCCTGCGATATGGATTTTCCAGGCCGTAAGTCATTCATATGGTTCTTCTCTGAAGCCTCTCCAAAGGTTAAATAAACCTGTTGAAGCGTTGCAGGCAAGCCAGCATTAAAAACAGCAGGTGATAAAGCCTATTCTTATTCAACAACCACCTATTCTTATGTACAAGGATGGCATTAACCTAAAAGGACAGCACAAATCCCGGTATTGTGATGGGCATCATGTCAGTGATCCTCTTCCCGGTCTTTCAGATTCACCAAATTCACAGCGACTCCTTGGCTCTGTGGAATTCTTGGTTTCTCACTGTTACGAGATTACATTTGCTGTATTGAAACACCTTTTCATGGTTCTAATCAGCATATATGAGCTTCTTCAACTTTAATCTTACTCTTTTTTTTTTTTTATCATTTACTTCTCCCGTTACTGGTGTGCCACCTGCAAACATCGTAACTGTTGCGTGCCCCTTTCTAGGGCTTACTTGGAAAAGTAGGGTTGAAAACGATTCCTCTGAAACAGAGTCAAGCTGCTTATTTTCTTAATGATAATTTCCCATTTATCGTGTATTTCCAAGCCAGTTAGCTCATTTTCAGTCCAGCTGACGTATGCCAGGTTGATGTGTTATTATTATTATTATTATGGTTTTTAACGTGTCAGGAGACATGAAGGCAAAGAGCCTCCTCACGGAACCACATCTGCGTTATCGCTTTCGTAAGCCTCTGTAAACTCAGCACAAAATACCGGTTTAACAAGACACATTTTCCATTTGCCAGTCATGCTACTATCTGCTTCAGCTGTTGATTAATTGAGTTTCTATCCCTTGTTTTGCACTTCTGTCTGGGACTGGTGGGAGGCTGATAGGCCTGGGACTATCGAGGCCATCTCATTTTTGGTCTTTGAACGCTGACACCCCGCACGAGCTGTCCTTCTGTCCTCCAGAACCTCCCAAGAACTGCTGAAGATCAAGTGCAACCATCTGGGTAGCTCCTCCATTGGGTCCCCTAACACTGCCCAATAGAAGGTATCGTATCTGCTGGCTTGGAAAGGTTTCATTTGGAGGCTGCTGTTCAACACTGTTTTGAGAGGTTTTTTTCAATGAAAATTATTATTAGCTGTTATGAGCTAGTATCCCCTTCTCTCCCACATCATGCATAGCAAAATACTGTTATTGACAACATCAAGATTTTTAAGCAGTATTTTAATTTTGCAGATATTTCCATTTTGCGAAGCATGAAAGGAAAACTTAAGTGGTTCTTGGCGTTTAGTAAAAATAAATAAAAATCCAGCTTTCAGTGGAGAGAAAATTTGAGTACTTTTGCCCAAAACTCAATGAAGAGTGGAAATAAAATTTTCTAATTGTATGTTCCCTTTTCCAAATAAAAAACCATAACAAAGTGTCGTGTGACTGAAAAGCAAAAGTAATGGGTAAGTACATGAGTGTGACTTTGTTTAATGATTGTGGAGCAAGTAGTTAGCACACATATTTTTCATAGGCAAACAATGGATTATTAGTGAACGGATTTCCCCAAGCTTTCTTTATAGTAAATGTTGCGCGGACAATGACTGTGCACTGAGTTCATTCATAATGTCTCTTAACACCTGTTTCCTCCTGTTTTCCCAACAGTTTTATTTGGAAAGTGTTGGGAACTGGAATGATGTCTCATTAGAGTGGGGGGTATGCTGGGGACACGTGTGTTTCTCCGTCATTGAAGACTCACTAGTGAATAACAAGCGTATTGTTTAGCGCTTTAATAGGGATGTTTAGAAGCCCGGTAAAGCTGTAAATAATGTCCTTTTCTGAAGGTCTTAATATCGTCTCCATGTCATCATGTAGGTGTTGTCAAAGTTTGTGGTAGAGCTTTCTAGAGAGCTCTAATGCTTTATGGTTGAAGAATTCAAATACAAGCAAATATCCCATCCTTGTTCTCTTTTGAAATTGGGCATTGTATGGGAAACGCAGCTCCCAGATCTCCCAGCGAAGCCGGGGCGCAGCAATCAGGGAAGAACTCCCGCCGCGATGCTGCCAGGGGGCAAGAGGTCATGCACGGGTTTTACCAGCTTCAATCCCAATCTTATCTCTTCCACTCTGTCAAAGGAGCCTGAAAGAGAGATAGGAGGATGAAAGGCAGCTCCAGAGTCTTGCTTTTTAATGGAAGAAATACATTCCGGTTACACCTGGCAACCCTATCAGAACTCTGGGGATCTTCATCCCAAATCAAGGCTGGCTTAGGAAAATCCATTAAATAAGAGCTTCTAAAAGCAACGCAGATTTTTAATTAAGGATATTAATTATTTTTTTAAAAAAAAGGCAATTGGGAGGCACAGAACTTAGACTTTAACCTCAGGAGCTTTGCTTCATTAGTATTTCAGACCGATTTACGTGCGAGCGTCTCTGTCCGTGCTCAGCTGGACCAAAAGGGATAATGTGAGAAAATACTGCGAGTCTGAGCCACACTTCAGTTAACATAAAAACAGAAGGCAAACTCTATTCAAAGAAACGAGACTGGGCGGATGAAGAGTAATTAAAGCCTATGTCCTCCCATCCATATCTGGGCTTTTAATCTGCCTGTTTCTACCTGGGCCCCTCTTTGAGGGGCAGGTTTGGCTCTACCTTGTTCCCTGGGCACTAAAGCAGCGTGGAAAGGTCCCAGAGATGGAGTTTTCCCTTGCGATGGTAGACGAGAACCTGCCATTTTCCGAGACCTCCCCTTTGCTTCTCGCAATCCCTGGTTTTGGGCGCTAGGGTGAGGGTTGAATGAAAACATTCGGCGGCTCAAAACTGGCAGGGCAGGTCATCAACGACCTTTTTTTTAAGAGGCTTAGGAGATGTCTGAGGCTACCCTGACTTGTGCCGTGGGTTGTCTTGGCCCTTTGTATCGGGCTGTAAGCCTGCAAGCTCCCTCGGGGTGTGTGTGTTTGGTTTTTTTTTTTTTTGTCTGAAGTCGGTGTGTTTTTTGGAAGCGGAGCACAATCTTTGACCGGCCATCCTTAGCCGGGTGCCAGCCCCTCGGTGGGAAGGCCTTGTGGTGTTTCCACTGTGTCAGCAGCGGGGAAGGGACACGTTTAAGCTTGGTGTGGAGCCACAGGCACTGGCGGCTCCGTCGAGGCGCTGGTAAGATGCTCTTAGAAAATCCCGGTGGCGTCACGGCCGGGCTTCTCCCTCGGCGCGCATGCATGCCCTCATTCATTGCCGGGTCTGTCGGCAGGTTATTGTGTCTGCCTGTGACCCTCCCGAAGACCATACATCTTATGTTCAAGCCTTCAAATGGGCTATGACCTTCCCCTCCTTTGAATGCCGTTGGGATGACCTTTCAGCAGGGTACTTGCTGGTGGAGAGGGCTGGCTGGGGAGATTTGGCTTTGCTGGGGTTTGGTCCACGTTGGCGTGAAGTGAAAGAACAAGAGTTCTTTATTCTCGGGGAAGGGATTCAAATTTTACTTCTATGGTTCAAATGTAACCTGTATGTAAAACGTCTTAAATGCTTTCAACGCGCAGCTTTTTCTCCATGTGTAGCTATTCAAGCTGCCAAAATTGGTAGGGGAATTCTTTTTACAGTGAAGGAATATGGTTACTGTTTGTTTCAATAATCATTCCTTATTGCTTGATATAATTAGAACAGAGTAAAAGTTACAGGCTAAAGGAATGAAATCCAAGTCATAGAAGCAGAACTGTTGGGGAAAAGATTTCAGTATGGAAATGCATGCGTCTCTTCTTATGGAAACATGGACATGCAGAATTTCAAATGCTTGTTTACTAATTTATTGTATTATTTCTTCAGCAACATGCTAATGGGTACATGAAACAGCCTGGCCAGTAAAATGGTACGATAGGGGAAATTTTGGCTAAGAAAGTGAACAGTTTGGGTGCAATTTGGTCCTTTTTTGTTGGTTTTTTTAGTGTCTTAGCTGTACTATGAGAAGAAGTTGGGTATACTTACTCCTTTTGGCCCCAGGAGACAGCTGTGGGTCTTAAGAAGGGCTGTTAGAAGTACAGGATCATGGATTCGAGTTTTGCAGGCATAAACCACATCCTGAAAAGAGCGACGTGAGCGCTTCAGCTAAGAAGCAGCCAGCTTAAGGGGTGGTCTGGGGAACTGCGTCAAATGCCTTGGGTTTCTTTCCTTCCATCGCTCCCTCTTGTTCATTTGTGGCCTGGCAAAACCAAAGCCACCAAAGAAACCATCCCCCCGAGCCCAGGCTTGGGGAGGCACTGGGGGTGAACGGAGCTGCTGGTGGAGCCACTGTGGTCTCCTGTCCACCTGTGGACCTCTTTATCAGGTGCAGCACTTTCTCCAGAGCAGAAGGGTGAGGAGCAACAGCCAAGCAACAGAAGCTCCTTTCCCACTGGTGGTTTCATAGGACCTCGGGCAAGATCAGACATGAATCCCACAGTTGGGGATCCTGTCTGGACGGCTACGCAGGGCGCGATGCTTGAGGGGAACAGATGAGAAATTTCGAAAGGATGCGAGAGAGAAGCTGTGGAATAGCCTGGCGTTCACATAGATCTTTAATAGCTGTATCTTAGTACAGACAATGTGGCATACTGGTATTTATTGGCATTAAATACAGCCATCCTGGATATTCTAAATAGTTGTACTCATCTCCTGAAGTGCAAAGTTTACGTTCCTGAAGCCGATCTGTGATGTTCCACGTGTTGAATCATTTTTGAGGCATTATATTATTCCCTGTTTTCCCCTTTCCCTTTTACTAGGAGAAAGTCTAGTCCTTTCCCCGACCAGCAGAGTTAAGTATAAATGCAAACCTACGTGAAAGCAGCCCAGATTGCACTAAAAGCTGATAAAACCCGCTGGCTGTAGAAGCTGAGCTCTTAACAGAGTCAAACTCGGGAGGAAACCCCCGGTAATTTGCTGGTTTGCTCTAAAAACGTGCCCAGGTACCTTAAGGCATCTTCCTAAACTACGACTCGTGCGGAACTCTCTCCGTTTCGATTTTGAAAGTTATTTTTGCAAAGAGGCATTTCGCCCTTTCACCCTCGCTGTCTGGTTGTGTCCCTATTCCCCAGCTTTTCCGTTGTTTTTGGGGGGGTTTTTTTGTTGTTTTTTTTTTTTTTAAACACACACAGACACACCCTTGTCTTTTGCTAGGTCCAGTGGGAGCGGAGGGAAAACCCCCTGCTCCTGGAAGGGGTTAAAGGCGATGCTCTGCCGTGGGAAGGAGGGAGGGAAGGAGGAGGGAACGCTGCTGCCTCCTGGCTCCTGCCATCCCGGAGCTGTTGTGGCTTGGGACAATCCCTTCCCGGCCTTTTTCCCCCTTCCCTGGGCGATGTAGCTGGCCCAAGGAGAGCAGCCCAAGGATGGGTGGGCACCAGGCAGGTGGCCCCAGGGCCAGCAGGGCTTGGTAGCCCCGGCAGGTGCCCTGGCAAGGGGACGATGAGCGTGATGCTGTGGCGATGGGAACACAACAACACCACCATGAAGCTGGTAAGGATTTGGGAAGAAAACCTTGGGAAGCCTGGTTGTACCAACTGATTGGGGAGAAGAAAGAAAAAAAGAAAACCCCAAAAAAACCAAAAACCAAACCAAAAGGCATTTTGCCCGGCATTTCGTTTGCCCTGCAGGTTTCTCGTTAGGGAACAGGAGCTTCTGGCTGAATGAGGCAAATAAATTACTAATAAAGAGGGAAAAGAGGTGGGCTGGAAGGGCTGATTCCGCAACGATGTTCTCTCCGAGCGGAATGCTGTTTTGCAATTGAGCTGCAGCCGGATCTGTTACTCATGAGTTCATCTTTTGGACAGCTTTAGGTTGTTTCGTGTGTTGTTTCAGCTCGTTTGAAAGTAAGAATAGAAACGGAGATTATGCACGTCGCTCCCCCCTCACCTTCTTTTATTTATTGTCTCTTTCACTTTTTTTTTTCTCTTGGAAACAGTTTTTGTCTTTCGGTCCTGCTAGACTAATTTTGCTGGGAGCATTTTGGGGTTTTGTTTGCTCAACAGTTTATTTTTAAATTCCACTTTTTTTTTCCTTCTCAGGAAAGTGGGGGGGGGGAACCCTAAAACCACTGTTCCTGTAAATAGAAAGTGTGGCTGCTTCATTTCTCCGGCGTAAATGAGATCAGGAAACGCATATATCTGCCTGCCTGTTTGAATTACTGTCCATACAAAGATTTAAACTCTGGTCAAAACTTCCTATGAGCACGTTCGGGGGGTAGGGAGGTGTTTGGGTTTTTTTTAAAGCTATTTGATGTAGAGATACCTTTAAATTCATTTGTTTTGTCTCTCTGGCAGATTATTTAAATGTAGAAAATTACATTTCTATGCAGGTTTTCTTTCCCTGAGGAGTTTGTAATCAAAACCAGGATTTGCTACAGGTCTAAGGCTTTAGCCTTTATATGTGAAAACTCTGTTGAAATCCATGTGGGAGTCCAAGGTACCCGGCACCTCTTTGTGTCAGGCTCTGTGATCACAGACATTTATAATGCGGTAATTTAACAATCTCTGGTTTTACATACTTTCCTTTGTGAGGAATGAGGTGATAAACACGTGTTATCGAAGGAGTATTCCGTTCTAGATAGAAAAGCAGCTCTTCACGTGGGATCAGCTCGTTGGGGATATTTCATGCCTGAGTAGCTGCTGGAATAATGAATTTGTGAGCTGGCTTTAGTTGGGGGGGGTTGCCCAAGCTTGGTTCCAGCTGAAGCCAAGCATTTTGGAAAAGGAGGTTGAAGCGCACCCTCCCTTTCCATATGCAAAGATCTTCGGGAAGCAGGGAGAGCTATGTGCACAGGTGGATTTTTAAAAAAACTCTCTGCATATACATTGGCTTTTAAACCAGCTGTGAATGGACTTGACAAACAGAATGAGCACCTGGAAGAACTGTGCATATGAAATCAAGCCGAGAAAAGCCGAGTGTGAGTTGGGAAATGAAAGAGCTGCTGGTGTTTGCAAAAATCTAACCAAGCAATGCTCAGAGGGCTAGAAAAGTGCCAGATTTTCCAGCTCCCTTAGGTGGAGAAAAGTCTAAAAACCACCAGCCCATACCTTGCTCCCGGTTTCCTCTCCCTGTAAAGCGGTGGGCACTTATCGCCCGCTGCAATTAAAGATAGTAAAATTTGAAAAAATTAACAATTGCAGTTTAAAGAATGTAAAGGTTGGTGTTGTGGGGCCGCCTGCTGCGTGGCGGTGGGGTGCTGGGGTACGGAGCAC
>VZSF01004568.1:820261-871763 GCA_013398295.1 Chionis minor
CAGTCTAGGGGGGGCCTGGCAAGGCTCTACCTAAAGCACTGGGACGGGCTGAGCTTTGTGCAGAGCTCTTCCATAGACCTTGGCTGGTCTGTAGTGGTAAAGTGGCTCAAAGCAAGCTAGCTTTGTAAGAATAATTAAAAAAAAAAAAATCCTCTGCTAAGTGAGTATTAGAGTAAATAGAGCAGACGATGCCTAGTGAAAATGTCTTGGGCATCTGAAAAATACAAAAAAAAAAAAAATTCACTGGCAACAACTAAAAAGAGGAACTGAATACCAGAATAAAATCTTCTAAGATAAATAAAACGTATATAAATAAATAGCTGCGTGTCACTCGGGAAGTAAGATGGAATGAGAGGTCCTCAGCTGTTTGTCGTGGTACTTAGCTGCAAATGGAAATTTGCCTTTTGTAGCAACCAGTGAAGCTGTACGTCTCTGTTCTTCCTCTGGCCACGAAGTTTTACGCGACATAAACTTATTGAATATGCAGCTTCTTACCGTTGTCCCCGTTGCTCTGGTGTAACTTTTCAAAGAATTTTGAATTGATTCACCAGCACTTCAGAGGCTTTAAAACAATTTCCACTGGACGCCTGTGAGTGAGAAAGCCGTTGTGACTCCCTTTGCTGCTGCAAGGCTGCCACAGGCTCTGTCAACATTTCAGAGCGGGCAGCGGCGCTTTCGCAATAGCTGAGGGCAGGAACAGAATCAACATTGTGCTGGGTTGGAGTCAGGGATGGAGGATGTTGGTGTTACTGGTGGAGCTGGTGCGGACTTAAAGGGCCCAACGGATGCCCACGGAGCCCGACAGATTCCCTTCCGCTTTCTCTCCTTCCTTCTCCCTTTGGTCCAGTGAAGTTTCTGTGGAAGAAGGAGAGAGAAAACGCTTGTCAGCATTTGCTTAGGGTGAGCTGGTAATGGGTAGTATGCCAAAACCAAGCAAATATGTAGTGTTGAGAGTTTTGGGTGGTGATGGGAAGAATCACTTTGTGCTTGAAAGCATAATATTCAGAGTGTGGAATCTCAGGTTTTTTTCTTATTTGTAATGCAGAGCTTTTTAGGTGGCCAAGGGTAAATCCATTTGCCCGCTGTTGTCACAGAGTCCCCAAATAACAGATCCTGCAAGACTCACTCGGTTAAGTTTGTAAAAATTGCGATGTTGCCGTAAGAGTGCAATGCAAAAATAGGTGTCTAACTCTGCATGAACCTCCGTGTTGGTAAATCCTCCTCCAAAATCTTACCCTTGAATAATTTTGGGGGGTGGTAGCCTATCTTCTGTTACATACTGCCATGCAATCCATTTAGGATCCACTCCACTTAGGTGTTTGCTTCTGCTTTATGAAAAATAATGTCAGAGGGATTCTGATGTTTAAGGCACATCTTTGTTACTTGAAGCCAAGAGAAGTACTTAGGCATACAGTTTTTAGAGGACTTGGCAGGTCCAACACTGATGAGGTTATTAAAAAATTGGTCTTGCTACTTCTGTGGATGTAGAAATAGATTCTAACTACCGTAGCATAAAAAAATAGAGAGTGAAGAGGGTATGGCTGACTTTTTTAAGAGTCATTTGTTGAGCTACTGCCATAAGTCTTTGCCTTTTTTTTATTTTGGGGGGGTTCTTTGCATAATACAAAACTGTACTGCAGCATCTGTAGCAGTGCTTTTCAGTCTTGCTCTAGAGCGGTGCCGTTGAGTACACTTGGCATGAGAGTTGACGTTTTGGTTGTTGGTGCTTGTGTTACTTTCCACCACTTCACTGCTTTTTGTTGGGTCCTTCTCACGCCGCTCTTTAACACTTGAGAAAATAACTCTTAAATATTTGGAAACAATTTTGTTTCAGAAATATTAGAAAATCATCGCTGTTTTGGATATAGTGTTGTACACTGAGTTGAGGGGGAACCAACCAGGCACGAGGCCATATGCGAATCGTGTCATCTTCACAACCAGAATTTCATGTTAGACAGTTTAGCTGTTTGTTTAGTTTGGTAATCAAGTTGATGACATCTTCTGAAAGACAGACATAGAAGGCAAATAGTGTTTTTTTGTTAAGGAAAAGAAGCGTAACTAAGATCTGGAGATTACTGACAGATTCCTGCGGAGTCATTAGGAGTAACTTTAACTATCTCAAGTCTTTTCATAAATAGCATCACAAAATAACTTAGGTTGGAAGGATCCTCTGGAAGGGACCTAGGCCAGCCTCTTGTTCAAAGTAGACCTCGCTTCAAAGAAACATCAGGTTGCTGTGGGCCAGTTGATTTTTGCCAAGCTCCAAAAACGCAACGGCTTCTGTCCCAATGTTTCACCACTTCCACTGGGAGAATTTTATTGCCTTAAATCTACCCAGAACTTCGCTTGATACAACCTGTCAGGCTTGCTTGTCTCTTGCTGTGCAACTGTCTTCTCCAACCAGAGGCCCCCACCTTAGCCTCGTGTCTTCCAGCAGCTGAACACAGTGGGCTCCATCTCCTCCTAGCAGATTTCCTCGCTGACTTCTATCCCTTCTAACCTAGCGAGAACTGGCGGCTGGTTCCTGAAGCGTTCCAGACTTGATTGTGGAAAACTTCAAAAAAAAAAATCTTAGGGTTTGTGTTAATCATCTGCTTGGGAGGGTGGGAAAAGCCCTGACAAAATGTTTGTACAAATGTGTTTGTCATCTCGGATCACCTGTGTAATCCGAGGTTGCTTTTATTGCTGGGGAGATTTCCTGGGCAACCACGACAGGCTTCTCGCCGGTCTTTCTGGAGCGTATTGATGTTATTCCCGGAGATTCGGAGGAGTGGCCAGACAGTAACCAAGACACCTTTTAGCTGCATAGACTGTGCCTGGTTTCTAAGCTATTGCTAACTCTCGGGAGGAAAAAAAGAAATTGAATTTGGGTAGCTTGCTCCTTTTCACAGTGAGTGACTTGTGCAAGGCTGTTAACCTGCCTAGTCTGACACTAGACTTCCTTACTCCTGGGCTTTCAAAAACAAATGTTTACTTCTGATTTTCTTTGTTTTACATTTGAGACTAGCAGAACAAAATTTCAACATACGCTGCAAAACTTTCCTCCCTTTTTTTTTGTTTGACTGTTATGAGTCAGCTACACACCTTACGCAAACACCTTTTTTTTTTAATGTAATCAAAACAAGGATCTTTCCCACTCACTGTTTTACGGCTTTGAGATTTTGCAAGGGGTAATATATTGTTTTTGTGATGATTGAAGGTTGTTGTAAAAAAAACATGTGATCCTTTTTCTTTATGCGAGGTTTAAATTGCCCTGGTTTGAGCAACCCCCAGCCTTGTAGCATGTGTATACATCTGTGAAATCATAGAATATTCCAGGCTTTTAGAAGGTTTTTCCCTACTACTGTATCAGTAGAAACATGGTAACTAACCTATCTGGACACAACTGGCAGTAGATAACCTTTCCAGGGTTGGTTTGGGGTTTTTTTGGGGAGGGGTTGAGGTTTTTTTGAGTCTCCAAGCAACTAATGAATGAAAATGTTATGTATGTCTTCTCAAGAAGAAATATTTTGGGTCTAACAGAATAATAAATGACCCCAGGATAAGCCCATATTAAAAATTTTGTTCCTTTAGATGGAATAAGAGAAACTTGATTGAAGAACCACATTAGTGTCAGCAGGAGCTAATATTTTTATTGTGAAATGTACCATAAACAACAGTGTTTCCAAAACAGTTTTCAGATGCACAAACATTTGAGCTTGTAAGAATTTTTATTTCCCTTACGACTTCCTTTTTTTTTTTTTTTTTAGGAAGTGAGTAGTTTTTTGTCTCTTTCTCAGTTGAGATAAGGCTTGCGGGATATAGAGAGCTGGAGAAAAGTGAAGAGAGGGCTGCTCAGCTTTCCCTCTTCACCTCTGTTCTTTCTTTTTTCCATATGAAAGTACCATTCAGTCTTGAATGATACTTACCATTAAGCAGATAGAATTCTGGTTTGATTTTTTTTTCCTCTCCTTGTATATCTTTTTCATTTATATTATAACGTGTTGAATAACACGAGGGAAAAGAAATGTGCGTGTCTTTGGATAAGCCCTTTATAAATAGACACCTGTAACTTATGAAGAGGAGCGGATTCTCATTTTCCTAGCAGCCAACAGACTCCCAGTGGGATGCACCTTAGCGTACAGCCAGCCGGAACCTCATCCTTATTGCAAAGATAACCCTGCGAGGAGTATTTGCGCTTGCGTTTGCTCGAGCACGAGGGCTGAGGGAGAGGGAGCTTTGGAGAAAGGATATTTTTCCCACCCTTGCACCAGAAAAGACGCTGAGCCGCAGGGAGCGGGAGACTTGCTCCCGCTGAGATGCCCGCTGCGGGTGAGGAGGTGCGGGAAGCAGTTGGACCATGTCTTCATCCCATATGCCTGTGGCTGGTGGAAAATGCTCTTCCATGGGGGCGAGGCAGGAAGGAATAATGTCTCCTGCTCATACAGTGTAGCTCAGCACCACCCCGAATGTGTGCCAGGAGGTGAATGGTGCCAACGAGACCAGTACCTGCGTTGTGCGGAAGTTAATGGGCCGTAAGTTGGGTAAACTGCTGGATTTAAAAAAAAATGTTCTTGTAAAAAAAAAAAAAAGTTGTTCTGGTAAAATTGTGAGTTAATTCAGAATTTTCCTTGCAAAGACGGCGTTAAAAGATTTATCGCTATGTATAAAATTTCTGTCCTGGTTTTCACGTGGCTTCCCCTTCTATTAGATATTTCCCTTTAATGCTCTTATCTCAGTGTGCCTTCTGGACTAATGTGTGGCATACAGCAAAGAAAACATACTTATTTGGAAGAAACACTTAATTCTGGAAGAGATTTTTTTTTTTTTCAAGTACTTAACTTAAAAACTGCAAGAGAAGAATTGACCTGGATGATGGGAGCTTTGAAAAGTCATGGTTTGCTAGACCTATTTTTGCTAGCTGACTTAGCCATGCTTTTCATTAAGGAGGGGAAAGAATCACTGCAGTTCCCTAAGCTTTTGCCACCTACATTAGCGACTTATAAGCAGTTTATTTGAATGGTCATAGCATTATCTTGCAGCTGATAATTGACCTGATGTTGGAATCGGATCACAGCCTATTACAGAGCTTTTCCAATCTGAAAAGTTTGGAACCTCAGCCAGTTGTTAGGTGTCTAGTTGGAAGGCTTAGTCGCTGGCACTCTATAAAGATTAAAATAAATAGCAAAGTGCAATTCTGTGTTTCATAGGTTAGGATATTTCTGAAAGACACTATTGCATAGAATCATATCTTTCCCACCCTTCTATTTAATCAGTTAAGGAAAAGTTCTTTTGACACCGAAGCCTGCGAGCACACGGTGTGTTAAAAGGACGCACACATCTTTTTCCTGAGGAGGATCAGTCAAGAGAGGACAACACAACACTGAAATGTCATAACGATGTGAAAAAGACAAATTTGTTCCCAAGAGATATCAGAAAAGGTACTTCCAGTAGAGATAAGGAAAGTATGAAGGCAGTGAAACTACCGGGAGGCAGGAGAAGCCTTGTACAGAATATTACAAGCAGTTGTGGTATCATTTCTGAAAGGTCAGTTCAAAGGAGACAAGTGCTGTTGGGTCGTCCAAGAGAAAGGAAAATCTGTTTTCTTGACATTCATAACCAGGAAAACAAGGATAATGTCGGGGTATGAGCATTCTCTGTAAAGACATGACAATACAGCGGAGTGTTTCGAATCACCACGGGCAGGTGCTGAAACAGGCTCTCTTTCCAAGAGGTAAACTTCAACAGGCCTTTTAGGAGAGACTTTGATCAATTTACGACAGCACTTGTATCATATAGTTAGTTAAATTGCCAGATATGAGTACTTTCCAGGCCGTGTTCCTGTTTAACTCCAGGAGCTCTGGATTCCGTAACTGAAATAAATAATTCAAAATTTCATTTTGAAATGTGCACAGTTTTATTTGACAAACATAAATTCCTTATAGATTATCTGGCAGTTACCAGATTTGATTGAAATGATTCTAATTGTGTTGTCTGAGGAAAATGACCCTACATAACTCTTGTTAAATATTTCTTCAGGGTAACTTCTGTGAAAGGTAAGGAGGGAAGATGATTTTGGTGCGGAAGGACGTTGTACTTCAAAGAGACTTCTAAACTAAGAAGTAGTTGTGTGTCTTTTTTTATCGGTGTCTTTTTAAAGGAAGCACTAGAGAACTTGAAGAGCACTCCTGAGTATCCGATTTCCATTAGTTGAGTGGTATCACTGGTTTAGCACCGAACCATGGTGCCTACAGTGTAGTGGGATTGATCATCACCTGGGAAATAGCTGGGTATTGTGAAGCAGGGTGATTTTCTCCTCCTTGCTTTGTATGGCAGCTAGTAAGAGATTTGCCTTAAAGGCTGTTTCCTTTTTTTTTTTTTTTAAGAAATCTTTGGAAGGTTGTGGGGTTTTTTTAACGATCAAAATGCATGTAAATAATCTGGGCTCAGAATTAGACTACCACTGGATTCAATACAGGGTCTATGAAAAGATCAGCACTTTCAAAGATTTACCCAAACTGTGGCTTGGATTTCTCACAGGCTTCCTAAACCACACAGGTGCTACCTTGTTCTCCCGAGCTCTGTGATAACGTGGTTTGGAATTCAGAAGGTAGAAATATTTGTTGTTGGATTTTTGGTTTAAGACATTCTAGTGGGAAACTTACATCGGGAGGGGGTCCACAATACAGGATACCCAGGATTTGAAAAGATGTGAGATGTCTGGGGAGTTTGTCTGTTCCGGCCTTCTGTAAAAACAATTTATTTTCATGGCTAAGTATGGATTTCGGAGGCAGATTTTTGGCCTTTTGTAAAACATCATTTAAATCTTGAGACTGCCTAGATTCGTTTCCTGAGACAACAGCCATGTTGTATGAGGTGCTACTGGAACATAAAGTGGCAGCTCTTGTCCTGGAGGCGTGTGGTATAAATATGTCTAAGAAGTTTTATCTAAATAAGACAGACGAGGGGTGGGAGGGGTGACGGGCATAGAGATGTAGAGATTTGCTTAGGGCTGAAAACTGTTTTCACGGAGTAAGAGGAGAACACGCACCTGCCGTTCTGGGCAACTTAGTCTCGTGCAGATACGGTTCTTTTCCTGTCACTTCAACAACCTGTGTTTAAAATATTGAAAATATTGCCTGGTCGGCTTTTTCCTTTGAGGGAGAGTGAATGTATGTAATAGGTTACCCTGCCCCTACATCTACATGCAACTATATCTCTCTGTCCCCAGATAGCCTGTTGTTAAATGATTAACAGCTATGGCACTGAATGGCCTTGGCTGCCAGGAGAGAAAGACACCAGGTTTTTTTGCTTTCTTTAATGCATTTATATGGCACAGTACTCAATTTCATTATTTTTTTTTTTCCCCTGCTCCGGAGTTATCAGTTGGTGGGCCCAGTCCTGTTTCCACTGAGGTCCATGGCAAGGCTGAAGAATGCACGTGGGCTTGGGGGAGGCGCATGTTGGCAGTGATGGGGCAGTCTGAATCTTTGTTTTGGGAGCAGTAAGCTCTAAAGATGCTTTTATTCCTGGCATCATTAGGTCATTTGAGGACCCACCTGTACTGCTAAGCCCAGCCAATTTTCACAAGAGAGTCGTGGGACGTTAGAGTTGTTGTTATCTTGCACCTGAGATCACATTGTCCCTTGGGCTCTCCAAGGTACATGATGTGTGTGTTGTGGCTCTCAGCTGTTTAGTGATATCTTTTTTTTGAGCTGTCGCCCTTCGGGTGAGGAGTGACGGCTGTTTGAACGCTAGAAGATCTGTTTAAGATGGTACCTCCATTAGTTGTTCCTTAGACCTGTATGTAAATCTGTTTTGAAGGCTGGAATTAATGAGGGGATAACTCTGTACCACTGTACACCTAACTTATTTCTGCATGGAGGGAACCAACCTGACTCTACAAAGCAGGCAGGAAATCTAATCCAGACTTGAGTGTGTGCTTGGGAGGCCTTCCTGTAAGATTATACATTTTGTACCCAAGTAGAAGTACATAGAAATATATTCAAGGTCACTTTGAGCTAAAGAGAAAATGCTTAATAAATTTAGTTTATACCCAGAGGTAAAACGGTACCTTGGATCCAAGCTATATAAAAGCAGTAGCTTGTTTTTTATGATGGTGTTTAATACCGGTTCTCAGGGGTTTTTTTGTTTTATAAAATAAAGATCCTTTAATGTAATTTTGAAGGTAGAGCGATTGGGGGATTGGCTACATGTGGTTAACAATAATGTGAATGGGGCCATGTGTTGGGTTCAATTTGGTGTCAGCTGTTCATTGCTGATCTTCAACTGGTTAATTTAATGTTCTCTGACATTTGCTCAACAAGCTTTTTTTGTGGTGGTGTTTGTTGTTTTTTTTTTTTAACTGACAAGTGATTGCTGATGAATTGACTGATTAGAGAATAAAGGAGTCTCCAGATAGCACAAAGCAATATGCAACACGTTTGGGACTATGGATCATTTGCTCAATATTGGAAAGGAGGGGGTTCTTTTTAACCCCACGTAAAAGTTATAGGTTTATTACTTTGTTAGACATCTGCTTTCCTGCTTAGACACAACTGATGCTAATTGTGTTTAACCCTTCTGTGGGGGTGGAGGCTGGTCCCAGGGCTAGTAAATACTTTTATGAGGTCTTTCAGTCTCGGCTGCGCCCATGGAAGTATCAGTCTGCTAATCTGATCTTTGGGTTATTTGCTTTTTGAGACAAGCATCTGCAGAGAGTTAGGAAAATAAAATGTCAGCCGGGTGAAGCAGGTGTCCCTGAAGCACTTGCAAAGCCCTCCCTTATTTATCCTTATCCCTTGCCCCAGCGTTGTCGCGTCGTGGTTTATAAAGTCTAAAGGATCACACTAAATAGACATGAGTCTTAAAAACACTGCAAAGGCTAGTTCGTTTAGATTCTCAGAGTACTTTAAGGCGCTACTTACTACTCATTATACTAAAAAAAAGGAAAAAAGATAACGTAGAAATACAGGAACAGATGTACTAAACGCAGTTATGTCATGTACATGTTTCATTCAGAGTTTTGTTGCTAAGAGCTTATTTTCTGCGTTACTGGTTTGCAAAACACTGGACAAATGTCAGCATATAAAACTGCCCAGACCTTGCCCCGTACACAAGAGGTGAGTACTAAGAACTTCTCCTTGGGACCGGGGCTTGGCTCTATTAGCTAATGAGGTGATGGAGATGGGCCAAGTCCAATTTAGTGTACCAAGCACCAGCATTGTTCTGTGCCAGTTTTTTATACCACATACATTCTTGGGGTTTTTTTCATTTTCTGGCTGTGATCTCAACACGTAAGATGGCTTGATTTTTAAAGTAATCCTAATTCTTACCAGTTATTACCCGAGATAGTTGACTTACGAAATAATTATTGAATATGAACGATGTTGTAGTGGTAGTAAATTTTTCGCCTCATGCACTAATCAAATGAGGTTTGAGGGTTTATGCTGTGTGCTAAAAATGGCCTTCTTGGAATGTCTAAACACTGCCCCTATCGCTGTGGTAAAGGGATCTGCCAGTAGATCAGGCACTGCTGGACTAGCTTATTGGTATTCTTTACAGCGTATATGGGGAAATAATACTAGTTTTTGCTGGCTCCGTTAAATTTTGAGAGCCTTTAATGTAAAACCTATACTGATTTGCTGCTTTATATCTTAAATGAAATTACTGCTAAAGTTGAAAAGTTGTTGATGTGTTACTCTCTTAATGAAATGTCATTTTTATTTTATTTTTATGGCTGTAGTCACTTCATGATGGACCTCGTGGTCTGAAGCTTGATGATTCCATATCATCATATTGGCCAATTTATTTTTCACTGTTTATGAAAGAAGTTGCTGAGAATGCTGTTGAATTTAGATGCTTCTCACATTTTAAAAAATCAGATTGTGCTCCGATTCACTTGCGGTTTCTTCAAGAATCTTTGTCTCCTACACAGCATTGGGGCCAGGGTGGATGAACTGAAATTAATTTCTACAAGGATCCATTTTTTCCCAACTCCTACTCTAAATATAAATCTGCCCTGTGGAGCAGAGCAGCTGCTGCCTTTGTCAGCTCTTATGTAGTTCAGTGGCATGATTTATTTTTTTTCCCCTTATAGGTCTCTGTGTCAGAATCGCTCTGACAGGGACAAGCATGCGCTCCTTTAATGCATGCCTAGAAATGTCACTCACCTCTGCGAGGTCCTTAAAATGATGTCCATGTCGGAGCTGCAGTGGAGCTGGCCCAGAACCATGCACTAATTGTCCGTTGCCTGAATCTGTCCTGATTTTTGCAGAGGTTTCTCCAGCTTATATTCTTCCAAAAGTCTCTGTCGTTTTGAGGTCGCCATATGTGTCATAGTGGTAAATGCAGTCATGAGCAAAAGTCTTAATGCCCCGTGGTCTTGCTCTTCCAGAATCCACGTGGTGGCTCAGGAGAAAACCTGCAAGAGATACCTGGGAAGTTATTTGTAGAGATAAAAATGGATAATCTGTAGCATCCTAGCGATTAAGAGATTGCACCAAAAAAAAAAAACCCCCGAGTGGAACAAAAGTGTGGCCAAAGGTGTTAACACTGCAAAAATGATAGTACTAGGGAGTTCTGCAATAGAATCGCCACTGTACTTCAAATAAATAAAAACCCCTGCCTTTTAGGATGTTTGAGTAATAATTTCAGATTTGATTCACAACTCAGCCATTCGCCTGTAGTTTAATTCATTTGCTGCGATTCCCAGTTTTAGCCAATGCTCTTAGCTTGCCTTTTGGGGAAAAAAAAAAAAGGCCTGTAACCTAAAATCTCACCATTGTGTTCCAACAGCTATTGTGACTCTCCTTTTATTTTTTTTTTTTCTTCTTTTGCCTATTTCTAAAGCTTTAAGATTATGCAGACTAAACTGTAGTTGACAACGAACTGGAGAAAATAATGCCATAAATATTAGTCATGTTTGAGCAGGAAAATAGACAACCAGTCCTGATAGTGCTTTTTTTTTCCCTGTGATTAATTTCTGAATTAAGATTTTGGGATGAATGTGTGCATACACCCTTCTTCTATCTTTCTTTCTGTTGGTTTTTTTTTGTTTTTTTAAACCAGCAGCGTGCTCTTTGTTCTACATTCCTCCAACCCTTGCTCCAGGCAAGAAAACCCCTCTGATTTTGCTGACGTCCATAAGCCTTGTTTCTGTGCCGGTAGGCTCTGTCCTCCTGAATGATTACCAGTAAATTGCTCTGATTTTTATCGGCAGCTAAGCCAGTATTCTTATCTGATGTTACTTTAAACCATACTCAGTTTCATACTTAGCTGTGCTTTCACCTACATCTTGTGTGAACATTTGACCACATCTACAGCGTGGATCAAAGCGAATGTTCTCGTCTGAAGGGAAACTAAGTTTACAAAGTTTTTAAAATTAAAAAAAAAGTCAACTATTTACTCTATGGACCCCTAGTAAAATGACCACAATGGATTAGTTACGGGGGTTTATTCCCTCTGAATTAGGTATTATTTTTCTTATCGTTAGACCTGTCAGCTAATTTTAAGAACACAAGTTTGCTGGAGTAACACTTTCCTAGGTGTAGGTGTTCAGGCAAAAGCAGGGTTTAACGTGGGAAGCTAAATGCAGGATCTCAAACTGGGAAAGGGATTATGGAGGTGTGCATAAATTACACAGGGATTTGCATGATGGATGCCCCTGCGAGCGGTCTGCTCTCATCGCATCGCGCTTCCTGAATTTTCCAGAGCTTGCAGGTCTTTTGATCAAGCTCCTTGCTGCCATACACTTGTTCAAAGAGTATTAATAATAGCAGAAATATTTCAACTGTCCACATTTTAAAAAGGTATCTATCAACAGAGATGGTAAGGATCAAAAAGTCTTCACCTGGTAGGCCATGCTGTTCAGGACTCTGCAATTCCCATTAAATATCTTTATGTTAAAAGCCTTTGTGTTGAAAATGGAAGAAACCTACAATCGATCTGCCTCATGACAGTGCTATTAAAGGACTGTTCTATATTTCTGAAGAACGCTTCAGAGGCAGTGCAAAAAATCATTTCCTTTGCTTGAATGATTATTTCAGGAAGGTGCAGGAGACCTTTAAGTGGCCGGGAGCTATGCAAGGAAGCTCTCGAGAGGAGATGCCTGAACCTCCTGTGCTTGTGGGAATTGTGCCTGTACTTTCATTTCCCGATCAGCCATAAAATATGGTTTTCAATTATTGATCAGTAGCCTGCTATAAATTATACTTCACTGGATTTTTTTTTTTCCTTTTGGAGAAGGCTATGTTAGAGGTTCAGTATCAGAAATTTTAGTAAAACCCTACAGCGTTGATTTTAATCGCCAAATCAATGACAGCATAGGCTGGTGTCGCTTTAGTGAACCTCTCTAATTAGGAGCAGAGGATTTGCCATCACAGATCGGGCTGATGGTCTACTGAGTCTCTTGAGTCCAGCAACCCATCTCCAACAGCGTCCACCCTGGTTGGCTTCGGTGGAAGCGGGTCTCCCCCAACCCTCCTTCCCCAAGAATGCAGGAGGTCAGCGAGGAATGAAGCAGCAGAATTTTCCTCTTATATTGTGCAGGGGATCGTTCTTCATCCCAAGGACAGTGAATTGATCTCAGCCAGTATGTCTGTAAATGGCCTTTAGGGATAAAATTGCTCATCTTTTATAGAGCTGTAAAACTCTAGTTACGTAGAGAGGCCAGCTGGCTCCCATTAGGAGCAGGGATATTTCTTAAACCCTTCACAAACATACAAATACATTTGGCTGAAAAGGTCTCTGTTTCTGTGATACAGACTATAGTGGAGAAAGGGCAACTGGGGAGTTTTATCACTACAACCTCTGTGCTTTAGCACTTCTTTTTCCTATATTCCTTTAGTCTGCATCATAGATGGGGACGCTGCCCTTCTCTGCACGGCTGAGTTGGATCTGGTGCCAAATGTGCAGCTTTAACCCTTCCCAGTTGTCTCCTTACTCTATAATTAGCATATAGATCGTTCTATAGAATACGCTCCAAGCTCTTCAGACGAAAGCAGGAGGAACTAAGCTGAAAGCAGGGTCAGCGTAGGCACAATTTAATTTAGAAAGTTATCAGTCAGTAGAAGATTCAGTTAGATTCGTATCTGTGAAACAGATGGCCAACTGCAAGATGATTACGTTAAGTTTGTTATGTTTGCGGAAGTTAATTCAGCACTTTATTTTTTTTGTTGTTGTCGTTTTGGGAAAAAAAACGCAACCCACAGCTTGGATGACTTGATAACTGCTTAGCAGGAACAATTTAGGAAGACCACCGTATCCTTTTGAGTAAAATATGGCAAACCCCTGGTGATCCCTGGGTATGCGGAAAGCTTTTTGGTGTAGCTCGATTTCTAGTATGTGTAGGAAGAGGGTAAATGCCATAATGAAACCAGAAATGCTGCCACCTACAGATAAACGGTTGTCAATATTTTCAAATGCAAGAATTTTATCTCGTAATCTCATTAGCAAAATATTTAGGGCCAGACACCTGTGTGGGCTGTGCTTCCCCATCTGTCTGTTGATGCAAATACGTACACGTGTCTATTCTCTTTTTCCCCCCTCTTCCTCATCACAAAGTGAAGGTCAGACTTTGAAGTGCTGGAAATCTAGTGGTTTTTTGGGGTTTTAAAAAAAATGTGTCTGAAATGTGTATGTTTATTTTGATGGCTATGTGGAAGTCGAGCTCTTGTGTTAATCTGGCTCTAGTTGAGACGCTGAACCCTTCTGAGAGTCTTCGTCTCTTTCTGCGTCTTTGGGATCAAGTCTTTGCCACGCAAATTAATGCTCAGCTGTCACAAAGTATTTTTCACCATCTTAAAAATGCAGCTTAAAATAAAAATAGGTCTTTCAAAAGTAGGTCACACCTAAGATTTGCCTCGCCGACTGTCCCATTTGTGACAGTGCCCGAGAGCAGGAGCGTTAGAAGAGCGTTAAAAGTAGAAGCATGTGTAGAATATACAAAAACTTTTTAGAAAAGTAATTGGCCTGTTCTCATTCTCACTCTTACCATCGATAATCTTTAGAAACAATGGATTTAATATGTAATTCTCTAACGACCGACTTCAGTACAGTGTTGCTGTTCAGAAGAGTTAAATGTGTGCTAAGTAATTGAGAATTGAGCACATGCTTGAAGCAAGTGCGTGGTCAAGTGCTTCCTCAAGTTTAAGTCTTGTTTTCTCCTTTTGTTCCTTCTCTCTCTAGATTTTGCATTCATCTTGCTTGGCAGATAGAGCGATGAATAGGTTCATAACTCAGTTGCACTGATTTTTTTTTTCATCTATGATGTCTTGGTTACATCTTGCTGCGTGTTAGAGAGCACTATCTATCACCAATTTTTGGCAACTTCAGAAGCATTACCGCCCGTGAAAAATCTTGGACGCTGAACTAAATTACATTCTACCGAGTGAGAAAGGCAGTACAGATGATTAATTGTTTTTTGAGTGGCACTAGACATCCTGTTCACAGGAGCGGAGGACAGTGTGCTGGTGACTTCACAGTGTTGGTATGGACTGAACCTATCCAGCCCCTGGTTTTGAAGGCTTTTTTTTTCTTTCTTTCTTTTTTTTTTTTTAAATCAAGCACTAAGCAGACTGAAAAGGGAATGCTGTCGTCGTCTTCTCAGCTAAAAGAGGGCTAGGATTCAGTGTCTTGAGTGAGAAAAAGGCCAGTTTCTGTAATTCTCTAATCCTCACAGCAAATTGCTTTTGTTAAAAATTAAGAAAAGCCTTTGTAGTGCTGCTGGCCTCACTATGTGGATCAGATAACTTTCATCTTCACACATCACTAGGAGTTGAAATGGTTTACAGTCATGTGCCTTTGAGACCAATTTTACTTTCATTTGAAGTTGCTTCACAACTGTGAACATTTTTATTTTTTTGGCGAATTAATCCCCTAAGCAATCAAGATAAAATGGAATAGAGGAATGGGTTTGTGCTTAAGATCATAGAATGCTAGAATCATCTAGGTTGGAAGAGACCTTTAAGTCCAGCCATAAACCCAACACTGCCAAATTCACCACCAAGCCATGTCCCTCAGCGCTATGCCTACCCGTCTTCTAAATACCTCCAGGGACAGTGACTCCACCAGTTCCCTGGGCAGCCTGCTCCAATGCTTGGTAACCCTTTTGGTGAAGAAATTTTTCCTAATCTCCATCCTAAACCTCCCCTGGTGCAACTGGAGGCCATTTCCTCTTGTCCTATCGCTTGTTACTTGGGAGAAGAGATTGACCCCCCCCTCTACGCCCTCCTCTGAGGTAGTTGTAGAAAGTGATAAGGTTTCCCCTCAGCCTCCTTTTCTCCAGGCTGAACAGCCCATGGTAAGTCAGGGTTTTCTTCCAGCCCTCTTCAGTTTCTTGTTATCTCTAGTTCAGTTCTTGTTATCTCCTTGCTCGTTCTTTCTCGGAGTCCAGTATAGCAGTGATTGTTTTGATCCTGCCTGTGGCCATGGCTGTTGCCCGGAGGAGATGATACTGAAGCTGTAAAGATTTGTGCCCGTAGGTGAAAAATACCAATGAAATTAGAGCAGCTGTTTGGAACAGCGAGTTACACCTTTTCCAAATAGAGAAAATGAGTCTGGCTTCGTTAGAAAAGTTCGGAAGACTTAATTTGCCATCACAGGCCAAGCATGCCAAAATGACGTTGAGTTTTGGGAACTGGCCACGTCGAGTATTGGATGCTTCTAGCAGAAAGCTATATTTAAGGCTGTAGCTGCCTGAAGTTAGAGAGCTCTCTCCCTTCTTCAGTGGTCAGGGTTTTGGGGTGGGGGGGGACCACATGCAGACCATCTTCCTTCTCATGGTTCCTGGGTGCCCGTCTGCATTAGACGGGCACATCCGAAGCACTGAGGTGAAGCAGCTACTTCATGTCTTGGGTACTCACAGTACGTTATGTTCTCCTCAAACTCCATCAAAGCCTTGTTCATCCCCCACCTCCCCAAAAGACACACACCCCTCAGCTGGCAGTGAGTGGGCTTTGCTGGAGGGGAGAGCTGCTGTGGAGACAGCGTGGCTACCAAGTTATTTACTTTTCACGGGGCGGTTAAAAGGACTGTGTAGTTTTTACACTGGCAGAAGTGTGCCTTTTGAAAAATAAACAGTTAAACTGCCAGACATCTAGCCTTCAACTTGGCAAGAGGGGAGGTGAGGCAGTCATCACTTCTCACCTTGTCAACATTGGCAACCTTATGTTTTTAATAGGGGAAAAAAAAAAAAGAAAATTCAAGCGAAGCCGCTCACAAGGGCCAGTTCTCTGGGTTTTTAAGGAATGCTGGCGACGTGGTCAGGCTGTGGGATCTGGGGGTGACCTGCACATGGTGGGGTCCTGCCGGAGGGCAGGCAGCCCTTGCTGTCTGTCCCGAGCCTTGCTCAGGGAAGCAGGCGGGTTGTGCAGGTGTCCTCTTTAGCTTTCATTCAGCCTTATACTTTTTAGCTTGCCTTTGTGATAGATACGACCTTCAAACCTTTGATCCCATGTTGTGAATGCTCCACGCTTCATAAAAAGGCTATATCTGCTTTTTTTTTTTTTTTGGCCTGTTACAAGTTTAGGGGTGGCATGCAAGACTTTGGATTTCTGTTCAGAGCGTAAATCTGCACAGACACTGGGGGCGTTCAGATGCAGGGGCTTGTCTTTGTAATGGGCAGAAGGTCTTCTGATTGTGTAAAAAATCCTGAAACAACAACAAACAAAAACACAAATAATTTTTAGTAAATTTTTTTTAATACCTACAGCATAGAGTCATAGAACAGTTTGGGTTGGAAAGGGACCTTTAAAGGCCATCTGGTCCAACCCCCCTGCATTGAGTGGGGAAATGTTCAACCAAATCAGGTTGGTCCAAGCCCAGTGCAACCTGGCCTTGAATGTTTCCAGGGATGAGGCATCCACCACCTCTATGGGCAACCTGGGCCAGTGTTTCACCACCCTCAGAGTAAAGATTTTTTTTTTTTCCCTGGTATCTACTGTAAATCTACCTTCTTTTGGTTTAAAACCATTATTCCTTGTCCTATTGCAACAGGCCCTGCTAAAACGTTGGTCCCCATCTTTCCTGTAGGCACCCTTTAGGGAGTGGAAGGGGCTATAAGGTTTCCATGGAGCCTTCTCTTCTCCAGGCTGAACATCCCCAACTCTCTCAGCCTGTCCTCATAGCAGAGGTGCTCCAGCCCTCGGGATCATCTTCGTGGCCTTCTCTGGACCTGCTCCAACAGGTCCGTGTCGCTCTGCCGATGAGGGCTCCATAGCTGGACACAAGTTCTCCAGGTGGGGTCTCACCAGAGTGGAGTAGACGGGCAGAATCACCTCCCTCGACCGGCTAACCTGGCATCTAATGCCAAAGACCAGCCAAACTTTACGCTTGCTCTGAATAGCCTAATTAAGAGGTGTTCAGTGCGTGTAAAATGCATCGATCCTGTTCGGAATTGCCATCAAACCCTGTTTGGGGCAGCAGTAAGAGAAGTGAGGAGGAGGGGTGGGAGCTGTAAAGCGTGTCAGCGCGCGAAACCTGAGCACCGTGCGTGCGTGACTTCAGCTAAAATTAACTGTCCGAGCTTCGCGTGCCGGCATGTGTCTCGTCATTTGATGGTGGATGCCTGGAGAAGGAAGAGCAAGCTGGGCTCGCGCGCTATACGTTGATGTTAAATATGCCAATAAGTAGTACTGCTTGTCAGGTCCCTGCTCGTGGGAGAAGTAAATTTTCCTGTGACCATTATAAAACAGTAAGCAGCTCCTTGATAACGGCAGCGGCGCTGTTGAACTGTAACCAGCGTCAGCCTCAGAAGTGATTTATATATATATTTTTAAACTATTTTTATTTTTTTTTCCCCTTTCTTCTGCAGCGTAAGATTTTCTGTGGTTTCTCTTCGGGGTAGAAATGTATCACCTTTTCAGATAAGCCCTTTTCTGTTGCTATTTGTGTGTGATAGTGGATGTAAGTGGGTTAATGTCATGTGTGAGAACTGTGATATTGGAAAACAACTTGGTGTGTGCTTTAGGTGACTTTTTAGAAAACGCTAAAAAAAAAAAAATAGTTCATTTGCTTCTCTTGTTCGCTGAGGTCAATTATATTCTGTTGGCGTGGGATCAAATCAGTTGATTCACCGTGGCCAAATATGACTTGGAACGGGTTTTGCTGATCAACTCGGCAAACTAAACTGTATTTCACTTTTGGATACGGAAAGAAATGGATGCAGGTGTGAATGTAATCTCATTTCTATTCAGGACTCAAAATGTTTTGCGGGGGTAGAGGAGGAGGGGGGAAGAAGAGAGTGGCCACCTGCTTGGCGTAGTGTGTGGTTCCAGCTTGATGGGGGGTTGTATACGGGGAAACGCGGATAATGGGAGCATTGAGAGCAGAGCTTGCTGGCTACCAGCACAATTCCTGGCCTTGCTTCACCTTCTAGCTGGTACGTAAGAAAATGTTGTTTTGCTGTAAAATATTTACCCCTCTGTATAGGCGGCGCCTGACTGTAACGGGGCTCAGAAACTCTGCAATTGGAGGGGGAAAAGAGAGAATATCTATTTTTTCCTCTTTTGTATTAAATGTAGGAAAATATTCAGTAGAGTTAGAGTAAGAAAGGCACTGGCCGGGCAATTTAAAGCCTTTTACTTGTTTAGCATCCACTGGAGATTTGTTTTACACAGCCTGGGAGGCAGTGTGGAGGATCTGGGGCTGCGTTGGGTGCGCAAGCGTACTAAAACTCACACGCAGGCTTGGCTCTCTGTGCTGGGAGTCAGCCCTTTGCTTTTGAATTTGAGTCATATGCATGAGAATAGCTCTCCCCCAGTCGGGCAATAAGGCTTTAAAGAGAAAGAAAGAAATAGTCCCGGTGGTGTTTGTTTAAATTACCCGTTTCTCTATTTAACTTCCAAAGGGTAGTTAATGTACGTAAGTGTCCAGTAAAATGTAATATTCGGTGGAATACCTCCCACCAACTGACTAATAATTTAAAGCTGTTCCAACAAACACTTGCACATGTGAGTAGAATAAATCATTTTGTTGCGTTCCACTTAATAAATAACTCTAAAAAGCAGAGTTGGCTCCGTCTCCCCAGAGAAGTGGGAACCAAGACCTCTGTTTGTTACGGCAGCATTCCCAATAATTGAGGGTACTTCGAAAGTTCCATCGCTTTAGATAACTGATGGTATTTTATTGGTATCATATTAGACACTAATTAGCAGCTAATTATTGTGACAAGTCCTTTTTGGGGTTCGCGTGTGTATGCGTTCCTTTCAGGAAGGTTATTTAACCATCTCACCTGCCCATCAAAAGGAGCCCACCTTCAATCCTGCCCATCATCACCTCAGACTTGGAGTTTCTGGTGGTTTCTTCCACCCCTTTTTTTTGTTTTTTTTTTTTTTTTTGTGAGTCCTGGTGCCGAGGTGCTGGTAGGTCGGAGTGAAGAAGTTCCCATGCTCCCATCCTCACTTTCAGGGCGCTTCCAATGAGTCTCTGAGAAGAGTCAGATGTAACCTAAGGCTGGTGTGTGCGGGCCAGTTTAACCATCAAAATGGTCTACCCCAGATGTCCACCTCGCCCTCTGAGCTGAGGGTCACTGGGGGCTCGTGGGCATGCTGAAGAACAGCATATTTTTATTTTTGCTTTGTATTCTACTCTCCCTGTACCTCTAACATTTTTCTTACAGAAGAGGAGCAGGGACAGAACTCTTTTCTCAAAGCCTGCTAATACCTTTTATTTAACACTGAGAAATGCAGGCACGCGTTATCTATTCTGCGCCCTGCCTTTTAAGCCTCTTTTTCTTTTTTTTTTTTTTTTTTTTTTTNTTTTTTTTTTTTTTTTTTTTGTCTCTTGCAAGAACTTAGACTGGGGGTGGAAAAAAAAAACCCCAAACAACCTTTTGGATAGCGGCACAAAGCATTACTCATTCTAGAAGAGGCGGTACTGCCCTTCGAGCGGGGTTTGTGTCATGGTAGAGATGTGCAGGTACAGACTTTCCACGGCATTTAAGAAGCACGTGGGGGCAAGTAAGGCCACAAATTGGAAGAAATCTCTGATAAAAGGTCTGTGACAAATGCTGTTAAACTTGGTTTTGGGGCTTTTTTTGGTGTGTGTTTGTGTGGTGTTTGGTGGTTTTTTTACTATGTGCTTCTTAATTGGCATTTTGCCAGTAACTCAGCAAAATACCAGCCGTATTATTGTCAGGGCCATCATCTATGCTCTTTCAAACCAGCTGCTGTGCTCACGGAACCAGAGGTGCTTCCAAGGGGTGAGTCTTTCCAGCTGAGCCCTTGACTTGAGCTATTTACCCCTGGGCTTTGCAGTGTGATCCCTGTTAATAAGATCATTGTATCGGAGCGTGGGATGGATCGGCGCGAGACTGCAATTAACGTTGCCAGTCAGAAACACTGATTTCATGACTCTGCATGTGTAAACCCCATTACGTGGGGCAGCAATGAATATCTGAAGGGCTTTCCTCCCCCCGTATAGCGCTGTAACAACTGCGGGCGTTCCCCTGAGGATCATCTCAATACGTTGTGCCTATTTTTAGGTTTTTGGGTGGGTTTTTTGTTGGGTTTTTTCCCCCCGGTGAACTTTGGTAGGCGGTGTGGTTTGGGTAGCAGCAGCCCAGGGTTGCATTGTGATGGGTGTTCTGCTGGAGTTCATCCATGTGACTCACCCTGCTATTCAGGCAGGGAAAAAAGCTTTCCTCTGCTCCAGTTAAGCTACATGATGTCAAAAAGATACTCTTCAGCTGTTACCAAATTCACAAGAGCCTGATTCAGGATAATTATCGGAAGAAAACAATCAGAGTCTGATTAGTTGGGAACTGACGTGGTGGGGGAGGAGAAGAAAGGTTTGAAGATGTACTTGGGCATTTATTCTAATTAGAATTCTTTTGTGGAAAGGAGCGATTAGGAAGTGGTTCAGGCATATTTTCTGCTTACTTGCCTAGAAGAGGGAAATTCTTTTCAAGTAGTTTTGTGTGAGCCCTTTCCTTTTCATAATGAACATATTGTAAAATACCAATGGGGAGACAAAAACCACAGGGTAGTCTTCGCATTCCGTTTGGATCTAAATTCTGTTTACAGGAGACGCTGGAGCACATGATAATACCTGGCAACTTCATCTAATTGCAGCTCCATGGGTATACCGGGTCTCCTTTACGATCTTTAAAGGCTCTTCCTGGATTCATCGACTTTATTCACGTTCCGTTTCCTGGGTTTGACTATGGAAGCAGAGGGATATAGTCCTACAGGTGCTGTGTTTGGCCCTATCCGCCAGCAGATCAAGAAGAACCTGCCCATCATCACGTCTGAGCAGCCCATTGCCTCCAAAATAGTATCTGGAGAAAGGAAGGCTGTGGTTTGAGATGCCAGCTTCAAACAGTTCGAGCTAGTTAGGCAAGCTCTGGTTTATTTGGCCTTTTGGTTGATTTTTTCCCAAGGTTAAAAAGGCTGTATGAGTGACTTCTAAGTGGACAGAAGCTTCGGGGCGTTTGGTTTCTGCTGGTCAGTATGTTCCCCAGCCCTTCCCAAGTGCTTAGCGGTAGGTGAGTGGTCTCAATTCTGCATAAGGCACCTTTTCTGCTGATTTGATATTTGAAATGTGGTGCAGGTGGTCTCTTAGTGTGCTGTGGGTGTGACAGATGTGGTCTCTTAGTGCCGTCACAAATGTTAGTTGAGACTTGAGAAGACAAGCGAGTGCAGAGAGCTCCTAGCTGGAAAGCAAGGTTTCTCTCTCATCTGAAACCGGCTTTGAACAAGCAGGGATAAGGCTAAGGAAGCCTCAAGGGAATTTTAAAATACAGTGGTTTTCCTGATTGGAGACTTACTCATCTTTAGGCCTTTTTTCTTTACAAACTTTTTAAAAGCTTTATAATTTGAGGTACTCTGCTTAAAACCTTGCTGCTTTGTGCAACAGTGTTTTAGCTATTACTGATAATGTACTGAATATTTCCAAAATCAATATTTACCTGTAACACTCTTAATTCAAACCTGGTGGGTTGAACGGGATGGAGGGAGAGAGGAAAAAAAAAAAATCACACTTGTTTTAATTTGTTTGCAGATAATTGAATTCCTAAGATCATGGAGAGGAAGGAAAAAAGCTACCAAACAGCTCAGTCTCCACCTTTAACAAAAGCCAGAACTTAGACCCAAGTTAAATATTAAACTGACTGATCTCTTGGGCTTATGGTGATAGTGTCCAAATCCTGTTGTTCACTTAGTTTTGTTAACTGAAGCTGCTTCCAATGATTTTCATACTCTGTGAAATCACTGAAAAGCTTTAAAAGCCCGTACTGATATATATAAATAAGGCAGTATCTGTTTGGTTGTAGTGGGTCAAATATTTCATATTGCAAGATTTTTGTATTTTTTAATTAGGTGGCTGTTCAGGTTACTTTCATGTGAATATTCAAACATGGGACTTTGTACCGTGTTTGCTGAAAATACCTGAGGAAGACTTAAAATTTCACATGCTGAGATAGGCGTATATGAATGGAAAGTTTCGTGGTAGGGTTTTCCTAGTTCTTTTATTATTGTTTTCCCAATTATTTACCTGGTTTTGAAGATTTGAAAACACTCTGTGCTTTGAAGCATTTTTCGCGTGTCTAGAAATAGCAACCATTGTACAGTTACACTTTTTTCACACGTTTGTATGGAAAAGGAAAAGAAACATTAGGAATCGTATTTGTGTAGTGCATTACAAAGACTTGCAACAAACAGGTTCTGAAAACATCCTGGAAAGTTTCCATTATTAGCTTAATACATGCTATAAAATTGGGCAGTGGCCATAAAGAGCTACTAGCCTAAGCCTGGATAATACCACATCCATAAGAATGCTTCAGAGCTTGTAAATTATATAGCACAGCAAGTTTAAAAAAAAAAAAAGGTGTGTTGCGCATTTTGCAAAATAATGTGGTAAAAGAAAGTTTTTAAAAGAGCGGCGTGCATTGTTTAATATCTGTGTTTTCCTGCAAAAGGCTTTCCTAATCAGCTAGTTGAATGAAATAATATTCCGCACCCTTAAATACCCCGGAAACAAATATTTTCTCCATGCCGGTGCGCATTATTGATGCATTTAATGGAATATTTTATTAGGAGCATAAAAGCTCTGCTTGCAATTTGGATACCAAAGGCAGGTGTTGACTTCAGCACACAAAGCAAGGGCTACAAGAATAATTTGCCAAGAGAGGGAGTTTCTTCATGTGTTATTGGAGACGGTGAATCAGACAGTGGGTATTTGGGGGTATTTCAAGTTGCCTCCTTTACCAGGAGGATTTGTTAAGGGAGTTGGGGATTTCTTCGCTGCAGTTCAGTTTATTTTCAGGGTATGAATATGAGGTCTGGTGTTCCCGCATGCAGCAGGAATTAGTGCAGTAAGAAAAAGCTATGAAATGGCAGTTTTGTGATGCCAGCCGTGCATTCTCACGCTATTATGTGGCTTAAAAATCAACCCTAAATAGCAGGTCTTGCTGGTGCTGTAATTTGAGGCTCTTCCAGGAGGGGTCTGCTCTGTCTATTCTCTGTTCCTGTGTTGTCTTAACTCCAGGGCTGACCCAAGCGCTTGTCTGATTGTGTGACGGTCTGCATCGTGGCAACGATGCGTTAAAGTATAATCTTAATATTTGCTGGAAGTCCCTTGGTGATAAACCAGGGTGTTCGTCACAGCCCTCCCATTAAAAGAAATTTAGTTATTTTCCCTGGTCAGTTGCCTGTCAGCAAAATCGTGGTAACGGTGTAGGGGTGCGTGTGGAGCCTTGCGCTTGTGAAATAAGTAGTTTTCAACCTGTTTCCTGATATGTCTTTACTTGCAGATAAACAAGCTGGAACCATGTGGCAGAGAAATGGTTGAAGTCAATCCTAGTTCCCTGAAGTCATTGGATCTTTAAAAATACCTTCCTGTTATGGAAAATGTTTTCTTGTTAAAGGAGCTAAGGAACACAATGTGTGGTTTGTGCAAAGTGTAGGGTTTTTTTTTTTTCCTTTTTCTCTTTTCAGTCAGCAGGGGAACTCACTCACCAGTATTTGGCATTTAATTCATTGAGATGTTTTTCATTGAGATGTTTTTCAGCTCCGGTTTGTTTTGTTTTGGTTTTTTTCAGGGAGGTGTTCCAGTGTGTTTTTCTGAAGTCTGTGACGCTGTTGGCATAGGAAATGCACCTCCCGGTGCTCTGAAAGTGAAATAGAGGATAAATGATGGAAAATAGGGACGTATGTTTCAGATTGTGAATGGCTTGTTCATTGCTGCTACCAGTAGTGTGTTACAGGTTTTAAAAAAAAAAAAACAAAAAAAAACAAAAACAAATGAAGGCTTTATAACTGAAATAACTCTGGTCAAATATCTGTTCTTCATTTTATCATATTACCATTGAATCAGCACGTGCAAGAGGAGCGTGAAATTACAATCCTGATATTATTCCCAGCTTCCTCGACCTGGTGTGGCAAATACTTGACTCTTAGATGTGGCGTTGGCTTTTGGCTACCATGAAGGAGGAGGACATAAGCCTTGCGTTTTCAATGTGGTGGTGAAGATGCTTCTGAAATCAGTAGCCACGGCTCTGCTGGGTGGCGTTAGTGATTTAAAGGGTGTGGGTTGATATTCAGCGATACAGGAGCGTAGCTCAGGAGCGGGGTGGTGGAGGAGGAATGGTTCTGAACCCATGTCTTATTTCAACGATGTTTTGCCAGTGGGCGGAATCTGATTTTTAGTGGCCGTCACTTATATCTGCTTCCTTTAAGGCTGAGGGTAGGAAGCTTCATAGCCCAGCAATCACGGCCCTGAGGGCTTGGGCCCCTCTCCTTGTCCTCTTGGCTCTCCATCTCTCAGTACCTGTGAAGGAAAAGCGTAGTTCCTGGGAATGCACAAGGAGAGGTTTTTCCTGCTCTTCTGAGAGGAAACTGAATACTCTTGTGCAGACGCTTCCCTCCAGGTCAGCGATTCACATGCCTGTGGGAAGCCTTTCTCACCAGTATAGTGCTTTAATTTAAAAGTTCGATTAAAAAAACCCCAAACAGACAAAATACCAAAAAAACCCCCAAAAAACAACAACAAAAAAAACCAAAACAAAAAAAACCCCAACCAAACACAAAATGAAGAAAAAAAACCCACAAAAAACCCCATCAAACAAACAAACAAAAAAAGAAAAAACCCAAAAGGCAAAAAAAACCCCACAACAAACAAACAAAAAAACCCCCAAACCCAGCATATGGTGGTTTATTGGGGCTGTGGAGGGTTGGCATGGGTCATGCTCTGGGAAGCGCATTGGATATCCCCCAGTTTACTGATAGACTGAACTGGGGATATTTCTAATGTGCCAGGCACTCTTGAGAGTAGGGGTGAAGCTTCATATTTATCTGGGCATTTAAAAGGTAAAATCTTGATAGCCAGTTGTTCTTACTTTATTTCTTTGGACTATAAATAGATCGTATAAAAAGACGTCTTCCCTGAAACTTTATCCTAGGTGAAAACCAAGAAATGTTATATAATTCATAAGCAGAAATTTCTGATCAAGCATTTTTCATTCTTTTTTTTTATAACCTAACATGAAAAGGCTTTAAGTTTTCTGGTGATCTTGGCTAGGTTGTGTGAGGATGTGGTGAGCAGTACTTAAGGCAAATTAAAGAGAGATTCTGACTGCTTAGTTTTCAGATAATACGTTTAAAAATAAATCCCAACAGAAGTTGGCATGGGAGATTAAAATCAATTTAATAGGCCTATTTAATCTGTGAGATGGCATTTATTAGAATTAGTAGACTTTTCAAGACTTTAAAGGCTGGTTGGGTAATATAACAAAGGAGTTGCCTCAAAATGAAATTGCTATGTGGCTAATATCTATCAGAAGTGGTTCTTGGAAAAGAACCTTTAAAACTTCTCAATAACAAATTTTTAAAAGGAACATTAAAGGAAAAAAACCAACTTGGGTGGAAATCAAAATCTCTCTTACGGACTTGTTAGTGCCATAGATCACTTGGTTTTACTGCCTGATGATCCATTCAAGCCCTGACATGTTCAGGAGTTTGCTGTCCTTTTCTGGGAGCTTTGATGTCAGATTCCTGAAGAGGAAAAGCCGTACTATAGTAAGATGAATTCTTGATCTGCACAATACCTTGGATTTTAATGTTGTTGACTTGTTTCTAACAGCTAAAAAGCAGTGATCTTAATCAGCCTCTTGGATGCTGAGAGAAACAAAGAACTCTCTTTTTTTTTTTTAAGCTCGATGTTATGACTAACAATTGCTTTTTGTTTCTCTTTCTCCTAACAGATTTATACGGATTGGGCTAATCATTATCTGGCAAAATCTGGTCACAAGAGATTAATAAAGGATCTACAGCAAGATGTGACTGATGGAGTCTTACTAGCTGAAATAATCCAGGTTGTAGGTGAGTGATGTTTTCTTTTTGTACCAGGTATCCACAAACTCACTCAGAAATTCACTCTTTATCTTCTACATAAACACGGGGTGGGGAGGGGTGGAATCCATCAAACTGCATGGAATTATGGAGATAATTTTCCTTCAGAGACTTTACTAATTGATTCAATAAAGCCTTGTCTTAAAGCATAGTGGAAAAATATTGGGTGTTGCTGATAAGATCTCCTGACACAGCCATATCTCTCCATGCAGCTGAATGTTAAAAAAGCAACCGATGAGTGATTTCTTTATTTATTTTTCTGCTGGGATGCTGTTAGCCTTCACTATCTCTATTTCTGATACCTTCTGGGGATTCACGGTGACACTGGCCTGCTTTTGTTGACCCTCCTGCTTTTGGTTGGATTTGCAAAATCCATATACGCAGCTAGGAAGGGAGAAGGGGTATAATTTTGATGTGGCAGAAAGAAGAAATCTTTTCATAATGAGTGTTCAAATAAGGAAAATCATTTATCATTAGGACAAATCTCCAATAAAGGCAGAGTTCTGCAAAGCCTTTAGTTCCCTCGGATTGCACTAATGAAGGTTCTAAATAATTTTCTCCATTGGCCCCATGTAAAGCTTCTTCCCTTGGGCCTGGATCCTTCATTAGTTCCTTCAGAGCCTCATCCATCTGGTCCTTGGGATGCCACAAAACACATGCATGGGCCAATGGAGATTGATGGAATCAGAATGCCTGCTAATGGGAATTAGGCCAACTATTGTTAGAAGCAAGCTGACAGATTTGAGATGCAAATTAAGAAGACAGCAGTGAAGTAAGGAGGCAGTGCATGCATATTTGTGTGTGCTTGAGGTGCTGTAAATGAACTAGTTCCTTGATTTAAGGTACAAGCCCTGTTCTGGGGTGAAATTGGGTGGCATCGTCCCAGTGACTCTGCTGGAGCTGCATTGGAATATGTCAAAAAAAGGTTTTGTCTCTGTGTTGTAGAACAGTATTATATCTCAGTGGTGTTCTACAGATCTGCCAAGCCACTACAGGTGTAGAAAAACAGGCCATGGATTAGTTGTGTACAGGCAAGTATTCTTTACGAACAACGCTTCGTCTTGTACCCATTTCCTTTAATAGGGAACATTTTTGGAAAGCTGGGAATACTTAAGTGTTGACTCCTTCCATGCATATCTGGCTACCCTGGCTTAATTCTGTTGTAGAAAACTTCTGCGTGAAAACATGCGGGTAAGAATATCATCATCAAAACATGAACCCGCTTGTACCAAGTATTTAAACGTAGCTGTTTGAGCACTGGCTTCTGAAAAGTCTTAAGAAATTCAAATTACTCCCTCTAAAATATGCACGAATAGTATTGCTTATTGTATTTTGCTTTGATTCATCTTCACTTTTTTTTTTAGCGACTCTCGAGAGCTGCCTTTTTGCTAATATTTAAGAATAGGTCTGCAAGCTTTCAAAAGTTAAAGTACAAGGGGAAGGATTTAGTTTTCAGTTAATGTTTTCCACGTGAGCATACTCAGTTTAATCCTCCGAATTAACAGGGAGGGGGGAAAAAAGTCATTTGTATCTGCTGTGTACGGCCTTAGGCACGCTGCATCTCATTGTCACAAAGAAGGTGACAACTTTCACACCCAGAAGCAGCTTTAACTGTAGCCTGCAAAATACAAGCTGCTTTTCTAACAAACAAGACTGCATACTAAGAAAGCTTCTATATGCAGCACAGGAGAGGTTTTTCTTTTTTGTGTTATTCACAATGAACAAAAAAAGCTGACGGGGGAAGCTCACGGGACTTGTAGTCAGTTTGGGAAAAATCCTCTGCATTTCACGCTTGTGAATTTACACCTTGCTCGAGGCTGAGATAGAACTGAAAGCCTTTGTGATTGCCTGTGACTTCCAGTTTGTGCTAATTGATGTAGTATTCCCGCGTGGCAAATGGAAACAGTAGCTGTGAGTCGCCCATTGATCCTAGCCGGAAAGCTGTGCTCTTGAGGCTGTGAATTGGACACGCTTCCAAGACCCCATTTGGTGGCTTGTGCTCTGGCTGGACCATCACGCTGCCCATGGCCACGCCATGTTATCTCCTTCACTGCTGTCTTTCCAATCATCTCCACAAGAAAGGCAGCTTACTTTGTCCTTGCTGCAAGCATTGTTTGTGGGAGCTTGGTGGAATGGTCAAAGATAGGATCCGGCTTATGGCCGAGGAATGAGAGCATCAACCCAATTGCCTGGTGAATTAGGCACGTTCCTGCAGAGTGCCAAATATTGCTACGGGACATTTTGTACTTCCCAACTTAGGTTGAGTTGCTGAGGTCTCTTTCCCTGCTGGGTTGAAGTGAGAGGTAAGAGTTCAGCCCAGCTGCCAGTTTGCCCCACCGCCAGCTCTTCTGGTTGATCTCTGTTCCACCTGCTTTTCATAGCACTTGCATCAGCAGGGAAGACACAATAATCACATAAATCTAGCAAAATGAGTAACCAGGAGGATGGCGAGACCCTGGCCGGGGTTGCCCAGAGCAGCTGTGGCTGCCCCATCCCTGGAGGTTCAAGGCCAGGTTGGATGGAGCTTGGAGCAACCTGGTCTAGTGCGAGGTGTCCCTGCCCAGGGCAGGGGGTTGGAAGTAGATGATCCCTTAAGGTCTCTTCCAACCTAAACCATGCTATGATTCTATAAGAGCCATAGGTGAGTTGGGAGTGGATTAGAAGGAGAAAAGGTAGGGCATAAACCTGCACAGGGAAAAATGACTGCCCAGGGGTAAGCAGAAATAGCACCGGGTGGACCAGGTAAATTGGAGCAGAAACTTGGGTTCTTGTTACTCTTCTGATTCCCACCAACTGTTTGTGGTCATCTACATCCTGAATCACGGGTGGCAGAGAAGGCCAACAGCATGAAAGGAGGTGGTGAGTAACTGGGTAATGATGAAGAAGCGTCAACTGGTGGACAAAAAAACTGCAGGCTCACAAGTGGGAGGGAAAGTTGCCTTGGTTTAACATGGCTTTTCAGAGGAAGTAAAACCAACTGTTTAAAAACAAAAAGAAGAAAAGTAGAGCACAAGAAAACGCAGGAAACCGATAGTAATGAAATAAGCTACAAAACGGCTGAAGTTGATCAGAAAAGTACAAAGATAACTGATAACATCTTGCAAGCTGATAGAAAGATATGAAGAGGAAAGGAATGATTTCTGGGTGAGAACAGTAACATAACCGCAGCGTAAAAAAGGAAGGAGATGGAGGTAACATCCCAAGTAGTTGGTGTGTTGGATGTAAGTTCTTCCTGACAGGAAAAACTTAAGGTGACTTACATCTTCCATTGCTATTGTTTTTCCCACGTTACAGAGGGGTGTATTTGTCAGTTTATAGGGTTTATGGGGTTAACCTTCAGTGTACAGTGAGAACCAGGCTCCTACTGCAAGGTGTCAATGTGTAGCAATACCCACAAAGTGTAGGAGTGTTGAGTAAATATTTTAGTTTGATATTTCCATAGTAGAAAAAAAACCACAAAACCAGAAAGTCAAATGCAGAATCTTGGAAACAAGTTCCTAACGGTTTAGGCACTTTCAAATAGGTGAGTCTAGGTAGTTTGCATACAAGAGCTTAAAAAGAGCCAGGTAATAAGCTTTATGGTTTGCCAACATTGGTTTTAAATACATCATGTAATGTTTTGGATGTTCTAGAGGGCTAGGGGGGAAACTATGCTTTTTAAAAATTATTTTTTAAAGGAAAATAAACAGACATAAGGTGATTTCTGTGTGCTCAAATCTGAGGTCACACCTCTAGAAAGACATGTATGCTCTGTGTAGAAGCTGGTAGACCACTCTGGGGACACAGTGCAGTGGGTTTAGCTGCAATCTTTTTTATAATGGCACCAATAAACGCATTACTGTGGCATAAAAGTGTGTGCTGTGACACCTTGAAGTGTAAAAAGGGGAATGTGAGAAAAGAGTGAAGTTATGTTCCTTTTTTGGCATTGTTATGACTGCTGTCAGAATATTGTGTGCCAAATCCGATACGCCTAACTGAAGAACGACATGATGTGAGATGGAGTTCTGACCGATGCCCTGAGAACACGGGACTGGTGGAAAATACAGTTTTTAGTATAAGAATTGATAGGAGGCAAATGTGTTTGATTCATCAAATGGGATGTGAACGCCGTGCTCGGTTACAGTGGAAGAACTGTGGGGAAACCTGGGGATTATACCTGGTTCTTCAGTCTAGCGCACAAAAGGCATTTTGGGGTCCAAGACTGACATGTGAAACTGAGCAAACTAAGCCTCTAAGGCAAACATTTCAGCACCCCAACAACTTCATTATTTCACTTGGGACTTTATATATTTCTGCAAGTTGTGTTGCACGTAAGCCGTGGACAAGAAGCTTGAAAAGTAGTCTTGGGGTTGGTGCCTTGAAAAAAAAAAAAAAAATTAAAAAATTGATGATAAATTTCCCATCTAGATTTAAGATCTATATTTGCTCTACAAGCAAATCGGTTGATGTGCAACCATCCATACGTACTTAGTGTTCACTTTTCCACCCAGCAGTGATTCAGTTTCCAGAGTTTAAATCTCTTTCGTAGACCAAAGGAGTTACCCGTCACTGTATGAGATGTCAGACCAGTTGCTTTCTGTCCCCAGCTGGTGGGTCCCCCCATGACCCACCAGAGAACTCCAGCTGCCTTTTTTTTTTTTTTTTTTTTTTTTNTTGATGGGTCTCAGTGTTTCACACACTCACTTCAACTGGACATCTACCATCTGAAACAGCTTTATTTAGCTAGCGGCAAGTGCTCTGGAAATAATTGGAATAAAACATCCTTGGTATGGTTTTTTGCTTTATCTCCTCTTCTTTGCTTTTCAGCAAATGAAAAGATTGAAGACATCAATGGCTGCCCAAAAAATAGGTCTCAAATGGTAAGTAGAAAAGTGGTGTGGTGTTTGTGTGTACGTGGTTGGGTATTGAGTGAGAGTATGTGACTTCAATGTCTGAGACTTTTAATAACAATTTTTAATTAGTTTTACACAGTGAGAGCAAAGGTATAATCTGAAGAACGTTAATATTACAATTCTTGCCCCGTTGTACTCCACAGAAGTTGAATTAGGCCTCATCATTTATCACATACTTAGAATCAATGTTATTCTTACATTGGTATTTTGTATTTCTGAAATACCATATAGTTAAACAGGACCATATAAAAATAAAATGTTGTTGCTCTCTATAGACAGTAGCATTGAAAAAGCAGAATTAGATATTGACTTTAAAGTTGGATTAAGAGTTCCTGTACCCTTCGATAAGAAACAAAATAAACAAGCAAAATGCACTAAATGAAAAAATATCAAATTGCAAACTTGCAGCTGTTTTATGTATGCAACTTGGTTTTGACTGATCAGTTTTAATTTGTAAGAGCTGTTGTGTTGTATTCTTGCTTGTATATAATATTTAAAACTGAATAACCAAAAAATGAGGGTAGTAAAATTAAAAGCATATAGTACCTCAAGAGTATGTCTGCTGCAAGTATTGGTGAAGCTAAAATTATAGGCGGAACTCTACTGAGAACGCAAGTAATAAGAAATAGATTTTTAAAATGCATCCTAGGAAAGGATTGTTTCAAATTTATAGTATTTTAAAGGTTATTTCCTTGGGTATCTTGAGGAAAAAAATCATTTTACAATATAAATTCTAAAATCTCCCCTTGGCATTGCAAATGCTCACTTTGGGGTAGGTGAATATCTGTTCTCTGTGTGAAGCTATTTTAATGGTTTTCATTTTTATGACTCTGTTCCCAACTGCCTCTCCCTCCACGACTGCAACTTTGAGCGCAGCCACTCACGTAGTTAAATGAAAGATTGAAGATTTGATGAGGGTTTGCCATCTTGAGTCAGAAACCACGCTGCGTTCTGCTGCTGTGTTCTGGCTTTTCTTTTTTTTTTTTTTTCTTGGAAGTTATCAGTCTTGCTTAAACCCATGGAGCAAGCGCTCTGTAAGAAGCAAGCCATCTAAAAGATTTATTATTGCTACTTTGTACTGCTTTGAAGAGATTGGTTGCTATTCCTGCTGTAGCCACAGCAGCTGTTTGGAGTATAAATAATTGAGGAAATTTTGACAATTACTGTAATTTAGTGTTCCACAAGTATCTCTGAAGAACTGAATTTCATTCAGGGCTGGAGTATATAACAAATTCCGGGACGTCGTAGCTAGAAGTCGCTGTAAGTTGTTATTCCCACTGAAGGAGCGGCGTTGTTCTGTTGGATAGTTGGATGTCTGCTGTTGGCTGCTTGTAGAAGTCCCGTCTGGTGAGAACCAGAGGCTTTCAGAGGCCGTGTGCTGGGTTAGGACTCATGGAGAGCGCTGGGAAAGAAGCATTTGCTCTGCGCTGCCTCCTTGGAAGCTGTGATGTTATTCCGGTTGCTCATTCAGGAGGGTGGAGTGAGTGGGACTGTCCCCCCCGGCTCACGAGACCTAGTGCATCAGTTGTAGATGGGTCTCCCCAGCGGTCTTGCTCACATGAGAAAAATGGGGATTACGTTTATGGCTTGCTAATATTGTGTGCGCGTGCTTATGGAGCTCTTCATTATCTCACAGCAAAGATACGAGGGCAAGAACGTAATTATCTTCATAGAGGTGGTGTTCACGCAATTGCTTGCAGTGTTGAAGGAGATGACCCTTCTCCCAGTCTCCTGCGTTCTAGTAAAAATGCGTACGTTGCAGTGTGTGAGGTTGGGTTTTTGGTTGTTTTTTAAGATATGGCAGCCTTCATCCTTTGTGTTTCAATGCACTTTGCTCTTAACGTGGCTTATCCAGGGTGTGGGAACTGGCGGTTGTGTCTGGTACTTTGGGTTCCGAGGGGGTGGCAGAGGCAAGACTGTCCAGTCGGTTCAAAGCCTCAACCAGGTGATGTCTGGTCTTATTCTTCCAAATGGCTCTTTCAGGTAGAGGTGTCTATGTATATTGTAGTGTCCGTAAAGTGGCCATCACAAATGAGTAGATTTGGGAGAGGGGGGAAAAAAAAAGATAAAGGCACCACAGATTAAGATTTAACTTTGCTCATTAAATGGAAGTAAAACAGAGCTTAGAGGGAAGCCTACCATCATTTTTGTCCCTGTGGGCAGTTAGCTCCCTTGCAGCCTCACAATGCCATGAGCAGACACACATGAGCTGAATCGTGAAGAGCCAGCTCGTGGCCAGCCAGAAGTATCAGCTCAGAAAGCCGGAGCAAATTTCTGTCCTCCAAGTCCATTAAAGAGGGCATGAAAGCAAGAATATTTGCTTCCATGTGGCACGGTCCGAAGCCAGTAAAGCCCGCCAAACCTTAGAGAGCTCCACGCGGAGCCAGATCAGGTCTCTGCATTCTTGTTCCCGTTGCTACGATGCGTTGGAGAGCATCATACAAATTTGCCCAGATTGAACATTAGAGACAGCTTGGGTCTGTCAGGCTCAGAGCCAGTGCTAATAGGCCTTGTCAAATTAAGTTTAGTACTGCAGAACCATGCGGGACCATCAGTGCTTATCAACCTAGTCCCAAAGCCAGAAATGACATGACAGGGACCTCCGCTGGCTCCATGGAAAATCACTTAGGTGAGAACCTCTCCCCCTCCTTGCATCTTGTCTGGGTTTCTCTGCTGTGGGGGAGCATCCCTGTCTTCATTTGCTCCAGATAAGAACTGGCTGGCTTTTATAATAATCTGTTATAGACTATTCTGTATCCTGTTCTCTGCGTAAAAGCTGTTCCAGGGTGGGGTTTTTTCCCCAAATCTCTATATTTTAGTACTGTAGCTATTCCGCTAAACAAAAGCCTCGAATTGTGATGGTTAGTTCCAGCTGGCAGGCAGAAAATTCAGCAGTTAATAGAGGAGGTAGTTGTATAGAGCATAGGCTCTGGGGCTAAGAAGATTTGGAGACAGTCACCACAAACTGCATTTAAGTTTTTAGGATGAAGCACAAGCAAATATTGATGTGGTTATTGAGAACGGGGCGAAGGAGGGTAAAACAAGATCCTTTTCATCTCCTGCATGCTCTTGAAAAAAAAGGCTGAGATCCGTAAACCCAAGTGGGGCTATCTCTGCTAATATTGTTTGGTTATGGAAAAAAAAAAGGAATCTTTTTCTTCTTTTCTTTCTTTCATTTTTCCTTCTGTCAGGGATGATATTAGAGCTCAACATGTGGCATCCTGCAGAACATGGACTCTATAGGAGGGACTCTTTCCGTTCCATTCTAGGTCGTGTAGATGATTCTTACTGACGTGGGTAACTTTGCAGGTGGCTAAACATTACCTGTTGCAAAAGGGTTCATATTACTCATGTTTGTAAAATGATAAAGGAAACAAACAAAAAATAGAGTGCGTAAATGAGTTACGTATCACGTCTGGCTGTAATGGCAGCCTGTAGAAATCTGGTTCTATAGGGCTTGTGTTCTGTCTGGGAGGACATATGTTGTGTAAAACGGTCGCAGTTTTTGGAGGAAGTTTCACAGCAACATTTTAGCACAGTGCGGCAGCGGAGCGTTTTAGTATCTTGTATATTGATATATCCTTTTTGCAGGGTAAGGAGGGAGAGAGAGGGAGGTTGTTGCGTTACCTATTACATGCAAGTGATAAATCGTAACAGATGAGATAAAGGTAAAGATTAGGTGATACAAGGACAAGGCAAAGGACAAGGCGTTTGAAAGATCAGAGCATTAAAGTGGAGAGCGAGGTGAAGGAAAGAAGATCTGTATCAGCTAGAACAGCAGTGACTGGGGAGAGAGCCGAGTAAAGAAAGCTGATTTTTAAAATGTGGACTTGAAGACAAAGAAGAGAGGAGATACTTGCCAGTGAAGGGATGCGTTGGCAGACAGGGAAGACACTTGGAACACAACAGAAGATGGGGCTGGAGGAAGGGGTAGAAGAAGTAGCCACAAGTAGCCTTCTAGGAGAGGTAGAGGGGTTTTGCCACCTTGAACATTGAAGGTAAGATAGATTGAATCTAGTAGTAGAAAGCGATAAGATGTTGTCTCTATATTTAAGAAAGAAGTATGAGAAAGGACTAATGAGAAAAAGAAATTAACTTTTTACATGGTTCAACATTAAAAAAAAAACCACCTCAAACAATAAAATCTCAGGTTATGGTACTCTAGAAAGAACTGCAGTGTTAGGTGTGAACGTCTGAGAAGCGCTAGTGCGTCACCGTGTTACTGAAGCCTGGGGGAGCGGAGCGGCAGCAAAGCTGTCAGTGCTGCAGGGGAGAGGATGGAGAATCTGTAGGTGGAAAAAGCAGATTCTTTTCCCATGCTAAGCCCGGGGAAGCGGTGGGACACCCAAGACAAGAATTTGGAGCGACAGAAGGGGGAATGTAGGCTGAGCCAACGCCACAGTTCTCTCCTATAAATAGAGGAGGAAATAACTGCAGTTCTCATGTGGGTTTGTGGCTGAGTTTTATTATTTTTAAGGATGATCACTTTGTGTATATGTGTCTGTGTTACCAAATAACAAAGAGGAAGTATTTATTTTTTGTGTGTGTCGACCAGAAGTGTTTCAAGAATCATCTCTTTCTGATGCAGATATCAAGCTGTACTAGTAAAATCAGTCTTTCTACTACTGTTTGCCTTGCAAACATAAAAACTCTTGTAGTGCAATGTGGGTCAGAGCCTGCGTTTCTTCCCAAGGAATTCAGGAAAGTTGCGCTGAAGGCTGTGTTTTCAACGTGACGACTTCATTTGCACAGAAACCTTACTCCAGTGATGTCAGTTTGACTATCATTTTAATATTAGGCTGATTTCTTGTATTCTGAGAAATGAGCTGTTCTGTAATGTGTGTGGCACTCAAAGTCAGAGAACAGTTTGCATGGAAGTTCTGCAGCCTGGTAGGGCCCCTGGTTTAAAGGGAGCAGCGCTGGGTGTTTTAATTCTGTCGTTAGATGAGGGTGTTCACTTCCATCCTCAGTGTGACCTTGCCAGCTCCATCCCCTGCTTTAGGGATCTCTCTGGTTTTTGGGTTGTTTTTGGTCTTGTGTTTTGGGTTTTTTTTCATTAGAGAATAGAGCATGAGCCGTTGAAATCTTCATTACCATTTGTGTGTTAGGCACAGGCCAGGTTTGGATGAGGCTTTGAGCAATCTGCTCTAGTAGGAGGTGTCCTGGCCCATGGCAGGGGGTTGGAATTAGATGATCTTTAAGGTCACTTCCAACTTAAATCATTCTATGCTTTCTATGATCTTTTTCGCAAAGAATTGAGGTAATAAGTGTGAATGTTGGTGTGGTACGGCCCATACTTTAAGGCTATAGCTGGGTACACATCAATTGGCAGGAACAGTATGAGCTGAAACCATCTGCATCACCTGAGCAGCTATAAGTATCTGGGTATAATATCCACTTAGTGGGTAAGCTGATGTGTTTTGTACAAATAACTAAAAATTACTGTTGTAAAATTAAAAATATATATATATTCTTAGTTGCTTGTATTTTTCTCACAGAAAATAATTCTATCTTTTCTCTTCAAGAGCAGGCATCCACTTTAGCCTGCTCCTCTAAATATTTTGAGCGTTTTTATACACCTGGTGTTGTTTAAACGTTGCCATGGCTAACTGCAATAAATCTGCAAGACGGATGCTCCAGCCCCTCTGGGTCAGTGGGGCTGAAGTCCGGTTGATCCCCGTTCCCTGAAGCGGAGGAGGACACTGCTGCTGGGGCATGTGCTGCTAATTCAGGGGAGCAGCTCCGCTGGGAAGATCAAAAGCATCACAAGTGGCTCTTTTTTTTTTTTTTTTTTTTCCCCCCCCCCCTCTGCAAATTCCTGGCGTAGGATTTTTGGAAACATATCCCAGTGGTTAAATATAGCTGTGTATTTTCAAGTAATCCTACTCTGAGGTGGTTATGAGCAATGTAGTAAAGAGAACTCTTCTGGTAAGCTTTCCCCCTGCTCTGCTGGAGGAGTTTGCATTTTACTGCCAGTGTTATGTTTAGAAATTTAATCTGTTTTAACGTTCCTATCGTAACAAATGGGTATCTTTTGGCCCTAGCCCGTGGTGTTTCCCCACAGCTGACGTTTAGCAGGAGGGGAGGACGCTACCTGGAGCCGTCCCAGACTGGCCAGTGGCAGACACCAGCTTAGCTCCTTCAACTGCCTGCAAAGGCACTCGGCCAAATACTGAGTTTCGGAATGTGTATTTTCTCTAAGCTTCCTGTGTTTCTGTTGACCATGTATGAAGCTGTGTTGTCATGTAGACAAGAATAATTTACTATGGAGGTGATCTGCCAGGTTGCTTGTACTTGGATGTCCTTCCTCCCTTTATAATGACTTTTATATTGCTCCTAGATAAATTGGTTTCACTGGGTCTGTTTTTCTTTCCAGAGATTCAGACTGTTGTTGTGCCGTTATGCATACTATTTCTGTGTTGTTACCGGTGAGACAGGCCTGGTAGGACCATAGGTTTCTGTGTTGCAGAGCTTGCAGTCTACATAAAACTACAAGCTGCCCTCTCATCCCTCTCCCATCCACCCTACATAGAAAATAAAATGACAAATAGAGCTAGACTGGGCTGGGAAAGGCAATATGTACATTTCCCTGCCATAAGGCGTGATAAAGTGTCTTTTAACAGAGATTTGCTTAATTTCTGGAGGGAAAGGCTAAGGCTTCCAAATGTCTTCTCCGTGTGGAGATGGGAGATGAAGGCAGGATGTGCGTGCTGTCCTGTCCCTTGGGTTGGATGCACGTGGTACCTTTGGAGACATTGCTGATGAGGCTCTGTCATTCCCATAAGGGCTCATCCTTGTGGTCACTTATGGTGTGCTCCAATTCTTTGCCCTATACAGTGATGCAAGAACTTGGATATCACCTGGCTCTGAAACAGTGTGAGATTTGATAAAAAGCAAGGGAGGAAAAAGTCATTCTTATGGAAAAACTAGAAGGTGTGAGCTTAACTACAAAGACGGAATTGGCTTCTATTTGATCACTTATTTCACTGTTAAACTGAACTATCACATGTTGAATACCTATGGTTCTGCCCGCTGTGTGGACTAAATAGATGAAACAGCAAATGCATTCAAGGGACAGGGTCATTCCACATACATATATGGAGATCTCAGTATCTTTCCCTTATGTATTTATACCTGCACCAAAGTCTAGAAAAAGAATTCTTTTTTGCCGTGCCTATTATTTATGTAAAGTTATTACATAAAGACACCTTTTATGCAATACTTTGCAAAACACATAGCTTTCTGCTGTTTTGCATAAATGGGGGAAAAATGGGAGATCACAGAATGGTTTGGGTTGGAAGAGACGTTAAAGATCATCCAGTTCCACCTCTTCTGCCCTGGGCAGGGACACCTGCCACCAGACCAGGGTGCTCCAAGCCCCGTCCAACCTGGCCTTGAACCTCCAGGGATGGGGCAGCCACAGCTTCTCTGGGCAACCCTGGCCAGGGGCTCACCACCCTCAGAGTCAAAAATTTCTTCTTAATACCTAATCTAAATCTTTCCTCTTCCAGTTTGAAGCCATCATGGATGACAGTCTGTCACTTCCCACGCCTGCGTGTTAAGGCACGTGCAACGCATGAAGCTGTGCTCTTGGTGAGGCGCTATGAGGTGCAGTGGAGTATATTAACTTCACTGAGAGTCTGTTTGTGTTCAATTTGGGACCACAAGCCAGAACTGTACTCAGACTAAATGATGTGTGGAGTCTGTCAGGGATCAATTATGGTTTTTATAGGCAGTTAACATTATCTGAGCCTCTTCTAACTAAGGAAAAAAGGTTAGGGTGGTTTGAGGACAGGTGGAAGTAAAAATTAATTTATTCTTTGTTCTGCAAAACTAATTAATTATTTTTCTGAACCCTGGCTGTGAAGAAAGCTTTGTTGTCTTTCAAAACGGTAGCAAAATCGCAGTAACCCGAGTTTAAAGCTTAGGTTGATAACAAAAGCTATCTGTTCATGTTTACATAGTTTAATTCTGGTTTCCGAGTTGTGCAGTGTTTCCCAACAGAAACCCCCCCCTCTGCTGCACTGCTTCAAAAGAGCACAGTGAAACTGCGTATTGAACAAGAAAGTTCTAAATTTCTCTGACAGGTTTGCAATGTAAGAATTAAAGCTGTTTGTATGGTGGTTTCTTCTGATGCCTCGGTCTTTGTTTCTTTTTACAGGATATATAGTACTAAACTCTTCACTCTTGAATATCTGAAACAGGTCCTAGCTTTTGCAAAGCATTATGCAGCTCAGAGAAAGAAAGATTTTTCCTATGTGTCTTGTCATAAATCTTTGACTTCCAGCCCTTGCTTATACACTGTGGCTGTGTGATAACGGTTAAATTAATTAGTCTGTGAACATAATACATATCCAGAAAATGTTTTTCTCGTGCTTTTTATGTAGGATTATTTTTATCTATCTACAAAGTACTATTGCACTTGTCCTACGCGATTATGCAGGAGAATTTCGGTAGGCGATGTTAGGATCCAGGTGCAGGGAAGGAGGGGCCACGTATGCGTTGGTGTCCCTCCAACCGCCGGAATCAGTCAGTTGGGAACAGGTGAAGCAGTGACCCTCAGCCCTCCAGACAGAGGTATGCACGTCGGCCGGGACGGGGGGGACACGCTGCGCCTGGGAACAGGCTGTGGCCGTAGCTCCCTTCCCATGGGTCGTTTTTAGAAAGGAACAACTGTCACTGGCTATCGCAAGAGCTCCTTCACGTGACACGGCCGTGGGAGGACCGAGGCTACTTCTTCCTTTGTGTGTGTTTGAATAAACAAAACCAGATCGTTTGCTGGTGTGCTGTCATCCCCCCCACAGTAATTAAGAATCTGTCATTTCCTCGCGTTACTTAAAATTAAATTTTCAGTGGTAGGTGGTGTGGTTTGGGCCAAACCGGCCGCTGGGCAGAACAACACGTGCTCTCGGCCACCTCTCTTCGAGGGAGGGAGGGAGAGAGAAAGAGACTTAAGAGTTTAGAGGGAACTAAGCAACTTTATGAAATATTAATAGTAAAATAATAAAAAGAAAATAATGAAATATATACAAAACCCTATCAAGCTTCCAGGGTGACAATCACATCACCAACAGGCAAGGGGGAAGTCCCAGGCTGGACTCAGTGACAGATGGGAACTGCATTCGGGGTTGGGATCAAAGACAAACAGAATCCTCCTCAGATGCCGGCCGTTGAAGAAAGAGGGGCTGACCCTTTGGTCCCTCAGCTTTTATACGGAGCACGATGCAGACGGGACGGAACACCCTGCTGGGCCGTTTGGGGTCACCTGTCCTGTCCGCTCCTCCCCACAGGTGGGACCCCGCTACGCTTTTCCGCTTCCCACCCTCCCAGAGGGCAAATACCAAAGTTGGCTGCCCTTGGGTGTTACAGCGACGAGGATAAGGCAGGGCCTCTCTGCAATCCCATTCCTTGGTATCCACTATAAACACTGGGCTTATGCTCTGGGAATGAACAGTTTCTGCACAACACGCTGATACTTTCAGCAGTTAGAAGAGACTTAGCTAAAAAGTAGAATTACAGAAAACTGGTCCCATTTTACCTCAAACCAGGATAGTAGATTATTTTAATTTTTATAATTAATCATTTAATAGAATGCAGCAGTATTAATGTGAAACATTTTTCTGAGATAAAAGCTCTGTGCGTGATAAAATGTTCTACATAGTTCTTTCTACGTGAGTTTTGTTAAATTCTGAATTCCGGCTGCAAATTCAAGTTAATGATATACAGACCCTTCAACACCTGAGCTAGTGTTTGAGGGAACGCAACAGCGCACAAGAGCCCAGTGCTTACTGCAGGGAGAGGTTTTAGTGTCAGTCCTTCCTTTTAAGCATTTATGCTCTTTTAAGATTACTGTTGTACATAAAATTCAAGGATGTTTGGAGAAGACGTCCATCTTTGCTAGGTAATGATTGTATTTTACTTTTAATGCACAGCACTAGAAACATAATTTTCAGTCTGGAAGCCCCAGGTAGAAAAAGGATCTTCTTTGAGTGGCCAGGGAAAGTGGGAATAAAGGATTAATGGGCCTTGGTACCCTCCTCGTTATGTTTGTACTGAGCACAGCCGTGGTTTCTCCCCATCTGTTCCTGTCTTCAGTTATACATAAGCAGAGATTTTATGCCAAGAATGTACAGTTTGTGCAGTATGTACTAAAATCTAGTCAAGTGTTTGTTGAGACCAGCGAAGAATTTTATCTATATCCTAAATTAATGATTCTCCAGAGGCAGGATATGCTGTTGCCCTTGGTTTTGCAAAGTTGAACTACTTGTTGCTTGACTAACTGTAATTTAGGACATCTCAAGATTTCAAATTAGGTTAATGCCTGAACTGTCCTTTTTTTAAAAAATACCAAATAATACAATTATAACAGAGATAGTCAACTCTTCACATACATGTGAAAACAGTGTACCCATGGTAATAGCTCGTTGTTTCTGTGGCTAGATCTGTTACATCCTGGCTTCAGAATATGGAATAGCTTTATTTGCCCTTACGTTACATCTCTCGTTTCAGTTCTAAGATGTCCACCAAGTTCTGCCGAAATCCTGAAACTGAATTTTGGGGAGATGCTTTTATCCAAATAGGCAGGAGCAGTATATAAGCACTTGGAACAGCGATTATTTTCTTTTAAAAAGGATATGTTTTGATTGGGATAATTACAAATTAAGATTTATTTTAAAGAAAGCAATTAATAGTTAGTATATAAATCCTTCTGGGGAAAACGGAATTTGCAACTTTGCCTTGGTGTTGCTTACATATAGTGATGTTTAGGAAACAGTGCGAATGAGACATTATTTGCAGTGTGTACCCTGCCCTAAGAAAACTCCAGGGTTTTAAGGATTGTCAGTGTAATGACTTAAGATTTTAAGGCTTTTCCTACACTTTTGACACACAAATATTGAGCGTAAGAGCTTGGTCTGAAAATACAGACAAGGAATATATTTGCCTGAAGAAAGAGCTTGCTGTAAACGGCTTGTGTTAGGCTCTTCCCTTGTTTCTGTGTTGTGTGGGAAGCCTGCTGGAGTATTGCATAGGAATCTGTGAAACTTTAAAAACTTTCACATGAAATCAGCCTTCTTTTTCTCCTTTGAAAGCTAATGTACTGGTCGTAACATGGAGCCTCAAGTTAAACGGAAAGCACTGGTTTCAATAGAAGTAGTGAATTTTCTCAATAATCTTGTAAAACCACCACATATATCACTGTAAAAGTTGGGAGCAGAGGTCTCGCATCGTAACGTGAGAAACTTCCTGTGGTTTCTGAGTGAGGGAACCTACAGCAACTTTAATTCTGATTATTGTTTGAGGAAATACATCTGTATCTGCTGCAAGGACAGCACTTGGTCATAATTTACCTTGCGTGTTTGACTTGGCAGAGTTGGACGTGCAGCTTCGGCTGTAGACAGTTTCCATATTCAAGTCTTTGTCTAATATAGTCAACGTTCAACATATATTGGTGCCTACGTATGGGTCTCCATTTACAGGCTGCAGGCTGAGGATATTTCTTTGGGGGTTTTTCGTTTCTGGAGTGCCCTATTCTGCTCATGCAGGCCAGGGCATGTTTCCTAGCTCCTTTTCTTTCTAGCACTGACAAGAATAGAAATAGAAATTGCTATTATGTGACAAGGGCAAAAATTTGTGTGCATCTGGTGGCCAGCGTTGTTGGAAACGCATAGTTACTGTTTGAGAACAGAGGAAATCTGAGTAATATACCTGGGAAAGTAATAGCGGAATAAGAATTGAATAAATATATTCTGATCAACATGTAGGAATTCAATTAAGTTAAATTTGTGCCTGCTTGAATTTCATATGTGTAGAACATAGGAAGGAACGAAGAGCTTGCAGCTCTGGTGGGAATGAAAGCGATGATGTGCAATGGTGTCCTTCATTAAAGTACTTAGAAATCAGTAAATACGTGTTACCGCTAGCTTTTAATCCTGCTTTTCCAGCAAGAGGCCGAGGGTCTTACTGGTGCTGGTCCGGTGGTTGGAAGTTAAGCGTATGCAAAGCTTCTTAACCATGATGCCTTCTGCTCCCATCTTGCCAGGTAGCAAATGCCACCCGGAGATTCATGTTAAGAGGAAGTTTTCAGGTAGCTGACTGAAACGTGCAGTTTGCTTCTGTGAATATGAGAATGGGAGCTGTGATACTTGCTACGTTATGCCTGAACGGAAGTTTAATTCTATGGGTGTTTATTTTTTCGTATGATCTCCTCGTTGTAAGAAAGGAGGAGCAGCCCCTGGAGGTGGGCGGCCCCTTGGGTGTGGGCTCAGACGCACTTGGTTTCATGTCTAGGGACATCTCAGAACTGTTGTATATGCTGGGGGACTGATAATGCACTTTGATAGTTGACTGTACCTGAAACGGCGGTTCAAAATTGGAAATCCATTTGATGCTTTTGGCCAGGAAGTGTAAGAAGGCAAGGCTCAGTTTTGGATACTGCTGGTAATGCGTCCAAGTGAGATAGTCACTGCGGATGTCTCTCCTTGCTTTTCCTTTTCTTTTTGCACAGCTTTTCCCTCTTTTGGGGAGGCGGGAAGTGAAAGCATCCAACTTGACTTCATTCCTGTTTTGCTTCTACTGTGTTAAACATTGCTGGCAAAGCAAATGAGAAATCAGAATTGTCAGCCAAAAAACAATTGTAGCTCGCAGTGAAAAAGAAAATACACACTCCCCTCTGGCAAATCCCGTCTTTTCACATCAGCTTACAGGGTGTAAGCAATACGCGGACTTGGCCAAGAAAGGGCCTGTAAAGTCTCAGTGATGATTTGGTGCTGAATACTGTAATTTCAAGGAGGCAGCTGTACTTTGTGTCAGAAGTCACCATGACACAGGGTCATTAGGTCTTTCCTTAACCAAGATCTGTTCAGGAACTTCACTTCTGTCCTAGACACACATATCTAAATGGTCTAACTACCACGCTACTACTTCAGAATAGCTTGCTATCTCCAACCCTGAATGTACTGGGGCTTCTTTCCTCCAGAAAACAATATTTGCAGGTTATAAATGGTTAGTTCTTATGTTAATACAGCAGGGGCTAGAGTCAGAATCCTTCCTTGGACCTTTTATAGGTAAAATTCATTAACTGTTACACTGTTGGAAACTCTTATCTTTAAACAAGCGACATGATTTCTGATGCATTAGACTCATTCAGACAAGCGTAGGGTTCTTCACTCAAGCCACTGGCCACAAAATAGTATTCGCACCTTAAGGTATTTGACATATGAAGATTTCGGTAGCTTTCTTGTCTTCAGTTCTTATGATAAGAAAAATCGGTGATTGCATCCCTCACGCATCCCAGCGTCACTGTTTTCGTTCACTTTTCATACCTTGGACTTCAGGAGGGCAGACTTGGGCCTCTTGAGGGATCTGCCTGGTAGGGTACCATGGAATAAGGCACTGGAGGGAAGAAGGCCCAAGGAAGCTGCTTGGTATTCAAGCATCACTTTCTCCAAGCTCAGGAGCAATGTATCCCAACAAAGAAGTCGTCAGACAAAAAAGCCTGGAGGCCTGCATGGATGAACAAGGAGCTCCTGGACACAATCAAAAGCGAAAAGGAGACCTTACAGAGGGTGGAAGCAAGCACAGGTAGCCTGGGAGAAATACAGAGAAACTGTCCGAGCAGCCAGGGATCAGGTTAGGCAAGCCGAAGCCCTGATAGAACTAAATCTGGCCAGGGACATCAAGGGCAACAAGAAAAACTTCTGTATGTCACTGAAAAAAGGAAGATTAGGGAAGATGGGGACCCTCCCTGGAAGGAAACAGGAGACCTGGTCACCTGGGACATGGACAAGGCTGAGGTACTCAATGACTTTTTTGCCTCAGTCTTCACCAGCAAGGGCTCTAACCACACTGCCAAAGTCACAGAAGGCAAAGGCAGGGGCTGCGAGACTGAAGAACCACCCACTATAGGTGAAGATCAATTATGAGACCATCTGAGGAACCTGAAGGTGCACAAGTCCATGGGACCTGTTGAGATATATCCTTGGGTCCTGAGGGAAGTGGCGGTTGCAGTTGCTAAGCTGCTTTCCATTATGTTTGAAAAGTTATGTCAGTCTGGTGAATTTCCCACTGAGTGGAGAAACATAAACCTCATTTTCAAAAAGGGAAAAAAGGAGGGCCCAGGGACCTACAGGCCAGTCAGTCTCACCTCTGTGCCCGGCAAGATTATGGAAACTCTAAGGAGGTGATCCATGTCAGCCAACATGGCTTCACCAAGGCCATGCTGCTTTTGATGCAGCCCAGGATTTGGTTGGCTTTCTGCGCTGCAAGCGCATGTTCTTGGCTCATGTTGAGCTTCTCGTCCACCGACACCCCCCCAGTCCTTCATCTCAGGGGTCCTCTCAATTCAGTCTCTGCCCAGCCTGCATTTGTGCTTGGGATTGCCCCAACCCACGTGCAGGACCTTGACTTGGCCTGGTTGAGCTTCATGAGGTTCCCGCAGGTCAAGGGAGGTGATTCTGTCCCTCTGCTCTGGTGAGACCACACCTGGAGTCCTATGTCCAGCTTAGGAGTCCTCAGCACAAGAAGGACGTGGACCCGTTGGAGCTGATCCAGGGGAGGGTGACAAAGATGGTCAGAGGGCTGGAGTGCTTCTGCTGTGAAGACAGACTGGAAGAGTTGGCGTTCTTCGTCCTGGAGAAGGCTCCAGGGAGACCTTGTAGCAGCCTTCCGGTACCTAACGGGAGCCTACAGGAAAGCTGGAGAGGGACTTTTTACAAGGGCATGTAGTGATGGTACAAGGGGTGATGGCTTCAAACTGGAAGAGGGGAGATTTAGTTAGATCTCAGGAAGAAACTTTTCACCCTGAGGGTGGTGAGCCCCTGGCCCAGGTTGCCCCGAGAAGCTGTGGCTGTCCCATCCCTGGAGGTTCAAGGCCAGGTTGGATGGGGCTTGGAGCACCCTGGTCTGGTGGCAGGTGTCCCTGCCCATGGCAGGGGGGTTGGAATTAGGTGATCTTTAAGGTCCCTTCCAGCCCAAACCGTTCTATGATTCTTGGCACCTAGGGGCAGGGTGGGTGGGTGTGCAAAGGACGGCTCCCTGGTTGAGCAGTCGGGGCTTTTGGCTCTTAGGAGCTCAAGTGAGCATGAGCCCTTTTCCACGGAGCTGGACAGCAGTCCCAAATCACCTTTCTTTGGGCCACCAGCCAGTCATTGCGTGGGAAGCACCCTGCATTTCTATCAACACTGTTTTAATCATTTCAGCTACAGACCTGTGTTCTGTGTTTCACTTTCTTCTTGAATTTCCCCAGGTTTCTTTCTGCTTTCCTTTTTGGGCTGTATTTTTCCTTCAAAATCAATTAATTGCTCCCATTCCCGTCACTCTACCATGTACTGTTGTTAGTATCACAGATGATACAGCGAAAATGTTAACAGCGTCATTGATGCTTTTTTTTCTTCAGTAGTATTTTTTTTTAGTGAATTCCTTGTGCATGCGATGCTGTACATGCCCATAGAATCTTACCATGGTACTTCATTTTCTGAGTGTAAGAGATTTGCTTTTGCAAGCCTTTGTTTTTACCTCTTTGTTTCATCCTGCCTGGTTTTAGGTGCTGAAATAGGATTCTTCCCTGTTTCTATAGTGTTTTTCATTTTTAAGAGTTCTTGACTGCAAAAGCATATGTAAAATAATCACATGTAATCGTATGTAAATCTATGTAAAATCAGAGGGTTTTGGTAGTCCACTCCCTGCAATCTTTCTTCTGCATTTTATATTACTAGGGGGTTTTTTTCCCCCCTCATTTTTATTCCCCTTCTTAAGCACAGGTGCTAGAAATGGGTTGATGCTTTTGCCTGGTATTTATTCTTGAAAAGGTAACCTTCGGGCAAAGTCCCAAATCACTTCAATGAAAGAGCCATGTTGAAAACTTGAAAGGGTTGTTGAGCACTGAGGAAGGAAGCGAGTAGAGACTGACGCTCGTATCGTATTGAGCTGTGGATAAATGAACCTTTGAACTGCGCCCTGCTACAGGCTTTAAGGTCTGAACATTACAGGAAATGTATTCTTCGGTATCTCTCTGGGTTTGGAAGTATAGAGTGTACTCAAAGTATACTGCCTATTTTGTAAAACTTGATATAGTATATCTCCAAGTAGAATGAGGCTGATAAGTTTTGAGTATATCAATGTTTGTAATTGTTGAAATCACAGCTAGGTAATGCCAATAACTTCCCCCCGCCCATCATAGCTGAGAATGTTTTTATTGTTATAGACAGTAAATGAAAATACCTTGAGAGCAATCCATGCCGGAGCATTTTTGGACGATTCCTTTGTGCTTTTTTATTACTTTGAGGAGGTTGGGAAGCACAGGGGAGGTGGTAGGAGCTTGACTTCCAGAATGACACACAGCCCTCACTTATATTTTTTCGAGAGCGGGCAGGAGCTGACAGGGAAGCTGGATCTTTCACATTCCTTTTTGATGTCTCCAAACTTCACAGAAGAAAGGTAGCTACGTGATAGCAAGTGTGGGGCTTGGCGTCTGTCTACTTCCTTATCTAGAAAGTGAAAGCAATGTTTGGTTGCGATGTGTGGGGAATAGATAAATTAATGTTTGCAAGATGTTCGATTACCTTGATAAAAGCAAAAATGGTTCAGTGGTATTATCTCAAGTGTCTTCTGCGTAGCCACACGTGAAACACAAAATTATTTCCTAAAATGTTGTTTGTTGCAGCTTGTCGAGGCATCTGAACGTAGGCTTCCGCACAGAAGTGCTGTGGTCTGGTGGGGCTGGCATCTCGCTGCATCTTCTGAATAGGACAGCAGAGCTTTGGGCGGGAGCTTGGTGGGAAGCTGGGTGTGAAGATGCTGCAAGGTCTCTGTTGTGATGCTGAGACACAGGGGAAAAAACACCTCACTCACTTGTCCAGCCCTTCTGGAGTCCATTTTGGTCGGCAGGGTTTGAGTGCCGACTGTATGCAGCAGCTGTAGGCGCTCACAGTCAGACCCGTTGTGCAGAAGACCCAGCCTGGTCAAAATTCGTTTGATCCTGTGCAATTTATTACCATTGTGCCATCGCTCTGAGGGGCAGGATTTGCCCTACACTGAGCGACCCGAGTTGCCTGTCGTTTCCGACACGCGGAGGATGTTGCGAGTGACCATTTTTTGGATTCCAGCTGAGGTTTCCAGTTACAGTTTTTATATTTGACTGCTTTTGTGGCTGGAAACTTTTGCCAGCTGTCAACTTAAGAGCAAGTGGCAATCTGCCTTCTCAAGCAAATGTGGCCTCCGTGTTTATTTTCGGTTTCATGTTTGTTATACTCTTGTAGGTTAAAAATCCTGGCATAACATCCTTGACCCTTTTGTAAGAAATGTAGTGACCCCTTTTTGTGGTTAGAGTATTGAATAACTTGCTTCATGCAAGTACAAATAACAAAGTCCTGACGCACGTAATACTCGATCAATTTAACCTCAGAGTAACTCAGGAGGTTTCATATTATGGTTTCCATGTAATGAGCAAAGGGACTTTTTATGGGCTACAAAGACTGAGGGCAATAAAAGGTGGTGGGAGATGAAAGGAAACGTTTATTACAATGCATTTTCTTTTGTGTCTCTCTTTTTTTTGTTGTTTGTTTGTTCTTGAACAGATTGAAAACATAGATGCATGCCTGAGTTTCTTGGCTGCCAAGGGGATTAACATACAGGGGCTGTCAGCAGAAGGTGAGTCAATTTAAAATTTCATTTTAAATGAGCAACCTGAATTATTGCTTGTGATTGTCACCAGCACGTGGAGTGTAATGGAAGATTAAAGTGATATGGATAAGTTAAACTTTTGACAGTCTTTACCTGGTTTTTTTCCCCACCTCAGTATGAAAGGTAGGTAAAATATATATTTAATCTCCACACAGCCGACTTGTAAAAATAATCAATGAGACTGAATTAGAATTCAGTCAGTTCTTTCTTTCTGTTAAAATACTCCGAAATTTTTCATCTAATTTCTATAATTGGCACATAGATCAGAGTGTAGATTTTAAAGACATTTAGGGTGAACAGCTGGCAGTTGTGTGCCTTTTCAGAGAGAAATTTATTTTCTCATTCTTCAGTTATTCTCTTACCTGACAAAGTATCCTGCTTTCTTTTCTTTTTTAAAGAAAGATTTTTTTTTAAAGTTCCTTTCCAAACGCACGAGACAATAAAATACAAATGTTTTGAACCTAAACAAAAAAGGCATTTTGTCCTCTAATTAATCACCCTGCTTTGAAGAGCACCAGCATTTTTCTGAAACCCAAATGTGACTCAGCGTACTACTGTGTTCCTTTATGCCAGTGCATGATGTATGTCAGGATGTATGGTAGGTCCTTTTTGGCTCAGAAGCTGTTTAACTGCCGTCTTACGAAGAGATCAAACAGGTTTCTGTCATCCTCCACACCAGTTTTCACTTATACTTTCATTTAAGTACGTTGGGAAAGCAATTGAGTTCAGTAGCTGCTAAGGCAAACTTTGAATATATTATATTACATCTCCTTCAGTGCTTCACAGGACAAATAATTTAATGTGTGGCGTCAGGTGAGACTTTTAAGTCATATTTGGTGACTAAGAATCTTGCAAATTCAGTTTGGAGGAGGAGGTTATACCATCAAATCATGTCCGCATGTTTACTTGGGTGTGAATGACTTAATTGCCCACGTGTTTAAATCTGTGTTTTCTTCCTTGGAAGGAATCCTGTAGCTCAAAGGCATCGGGTGAGAAAGGATGTGTAAGTGCGGTGGGCTGACCCTGCCGACAGCTAAGCGCTGGAGAGAATAGGAAGAGCAAAAGTGGGAAAACGCAGGGGTCAAGGTAAAGATAGTTTGAGTGAAGGAAAGAGGACGAGTAAAGCAAAGCAGAAGCAATCACTCCCCACCTCCCGCAAGCAGAGAGGTGCCCAGCCAGTTTCCAAGCGATGGCTGCCTCTCCAAGGCCCTCCCACCACCCACCTCAGTCTTTGTTAGTGAGCGTGATGTGGCATGGCACGGGGTACAGTCAGGGGGCTGGAACATCTTTCTTACGAAGAAAGGTTGAGGGAGTTGGGTCTTCTTAGTCCGGAGAAAAGCAGACTGAGGGGGGGATCTCATCAATGCTTATAAATACTTTAAGGGATGGTGCCAGGAGGATGGGGCCAGTCTTTTTCCAGTGGTGCCCAGTGATAGGACAAGAGGTAACGGGCACAAACTTGAACATAGGAAGTGCCATCTGACCATGAGGAGGAACTTCCTGACTTTGAGGGTGGCAGAGCACTGGCACAGGCTGCCCAGAGAGGTGGTGGAGTCGTCTTCTCTGGAGACATTCCAAACCCGCCTGGACGCCATCCTGTGCAACCTGCTGCAGGTGACCCTGCTCTGGAAGGGGAGTTGGACTAGATGATCTCCAGAGGTCCCTTCCAACCCCAGTGATTCTGTGATATCCTGATCCCTTCAGCCAGTTGGGGTCAGCTGTCCTGGCTGTGTCCCTTCCCATCTTCTTGTGTCCCTGCTCGCTGGGGGTGGACTATGGGGAAAAGAAGAAGCCTTGACACTGTGCAAGTGATGCTCAGCAATAGCCAAAACACCGGTGTCTTATCAACGTTGCTTCAGTCACAGACCGAAAACCCAGCACCATGCTCTTTATCATCACAATTTGAAGTCAGAGCTGAAATGCACTTTCCCGTATTGACGGTAAATTATGTTTATGAAATGTAGGCAAGGTAACCACTGTGGGTGAACTTTATGGTGAAACCGTCACGTACGCAAGTTTTATATATGTACATTGCATTAAAAAATACATAAAAATATAAAAACTTTCATAAAATTACTATAAAATTAAAGCCATTATTTGAAAAAAAAGCCTATTATTAAAAATTCACAATTTACAACTACGTTTTGACAATTTGAGAAATAGCTTAAAGAATTTCTCACTGGCCTCGAAAGGAAGCCCCCTACCTCATCCCAGCCTGTGTCATCTTACAAGCCACTGGAAAATGTGAATTTGAAATGTAATTCCGTTAAGTTTGAGATGGTTTGTAAGCGTGGAAAGCAAAAGTAGCAGGTATTTAGTACGCGTTGTTCTAACCTGCTGTTACCACAACTAGTAGGAGAAGAGGGGGCTGAAGATGTCTTTTTCTGTGGTGTATCCTTAAGCTGGGGTAGAACACCAGTAACAAATATTTGCCTGCATTATGTGCCTCAGTAGCTCTAATATAATCAGGAGGATTATCATGTAAAGAAAAGAAAGTATGAGCTAAAGCTTCCAGCGGCGTAGTTGGTTTACCAGGAAATGGTTAAACCCAAAATGCAGCTGGTAAAAGCCAATTTCGACCTTGACGTGCTATGTAAATATTGTAAA